>CAWUPM010000730.1:0-38605 GCA_963924295.1 Dioctria rufipes | reverse complement strand
CCTTTTCTATAGTAAATTTTTCCAAAAATAATTTTTTACTGTCGCAAATTTTAAATACGCCGAGGATTGCCTTTTCTATAGTAAATTTTTCAAAAAATAATTTTTTACTGTCGCAAATTTTAAATACGTCGAGGATTGACTTTTCTATAGTAAATTTATCAAAAAATTATTTTTTACGGTCGCAAATTTTTAATACGCCGAGGATTGCCTTTCCTATAGTGAATTTGTCAAAAAATAAATTTTTACTGTCGCAAATTTTAAATATGCCGAGGATTGCCTTTTCTATAGTAAATTTATCAAAAAATAATTTTTTACTGTCGCACATTTTAAATACGCCGAGGATTGCCTTTCTATAGTAAATTTTTCAAAAAATAATTTTTTTGCTGTCGCAAATTTTAAATACGCCGAGGATTGCCTTTTCTATAGTAAATTTTTCAAAAAATAATTTTTTTACTGTCGCAAATTTTAAATACGCCGAGGATTGCCTTTTCTATAGTAAATTTTTCAAAAAATAATTTTTTACTGTCGCAAATTTTAAATAAACCGAGGATTGCCTTTTCTATAGTAAATTTTTCAAAAACTAATTTTTTACTGTCGCAAATTTTAAATACGCCGAGGATTGCCTTTTCTATAGTGAATTTTTCAAAAAATAATTTTTTACTGTCGCAAATTTTAAATACGTCGAGGATTGACTTTTCTATAGTAAATTTATCAAAAAATTATTTTTTACGGTCGCAAATTTTTAATACGCCGAGGATTGCTTTTCCTATACTGACTTTGTCAAAAAATAAATTTTTACTGCCGCAAATTTTAAATACGCCGAGGATTGCCTTTTCTATAGTAAATTTTTCAAAAAATAATTTTTTACTGTCGCAAATTTTAAATACGCCGAGGATTGCCTTTTCTATAGTAAATATTTCAAAAAATAATTTTTTACTGTCGCAAATTTTAAATACGCCGAGGATTGCCTTTTCTATAGTAAATTTTTCAAAAAATAATTTTTTACTGTCGCATATTTTAAATACGACGAGGATTGCCTTTTCTATAGTAAATTTTTCAAAAAATAATTTTTTACTGTCGCAAATTTTAAATACGCCGAGGATTGCCTTTTCTATAGTAAATATTTCAAAAAATAATTTTTTACTGTCGCAAATTTTAAATACGCCGAGGATTGCCTTTTCTATAGTAAATTTTTCAAAAAATAATTTTTTACTGTCGCAAATTTTAAATACGCCGAGGATTGCCTTTTCTATAGTAAATTTTTCAAAACTAATTTTTTACTGTCGCAAATTTTAAATACGCCGAGGATTGCCTTTTCTATAGTAAATTTTTCAAAAAATAATTTTTTACTGTCGCAAATTTTAAATACGCCGAGGATTGCCTTTTCTATAGTAAATTTTTCAAAAAATAATTTTTTACTGTCGCAAATTTTAAATACGCCGAGGATTGCCTTTTCTATAGTAAATTTTTCAAAAAATAATTTTTTACTGTCGAAAATTTTAAATACGCCGAGGATTGCCTTTTCTATAGTAAATTTTTCAAAAAATAATTTTTTACTGTCGCAAATTTTAAATACGTCGAGGATTGACTCTTCTATAGTAAATTTATCAAAAAATTATTTTTTACGGTAGCAAATTTTTAATACGCCGAGGATTGCCTTTCCTATAGTAAATTTGTCAAAAAATAAATTTTTACTGTCGCAAATTTTAAATACGCCGAGGATTGCCTTTTCTATAGTAAATTTATCAAAAAATAATTTTTTACTGTCGCAAATTTTAAATACGCCGAGGATTGCCTTTTCTATAGTAAATTTTTCAAAAAAAATAATTTTTTACTGTCGCAAATTTTAAATACGCCGAGGATTGCCTTTTCTATAGTAAATATTTCAAAAAATAATTTTTTACTGTCGCAAATTTTAAATACGCCGAGGATTGCCTTTTCTATAGTAAATTTTTCAAAAAATAATTTTTTACTGTCGCATATTTTAAATACACCGAGGATTGCTTTTCTATAGTAAATTTTTCAAAAAATAATTTTTTACTGTCGCAAATTTTAAATACGCCGAGGATTGCCTTTTCTATAGTAAATTTTTCAAAAAATAACTTTTTACTGTCGCAAATTTTAAATACGTCGAGGATTGACTTTTCTATAGTAAATTTATCAAAAAATTATTTTTTACGGTCGCAAATTTTTAATACGCCGAGTATTGCCTTTTCTATAGTGAATTTGTCAAAAATAAATTTTTACTGTCGCAAATTTTAAATACGCCGAGGATTGCCTTTTCTATAGTAAATTTATCAAAAAATAATTTTTTACTGTCGCAAATTTTAAATACGCCGAGGATTGCCTTTTCTATAGTAAATTTTTCAAAAAATAATTTTTTACTGTCGCAAATTTTAAATACGCCGAGGATTGCCTTTTCTATATTAAATTTTTCAAAAAATAATTTTTTACTGTCGCAAATTTTAAATACGCCGAGGATTGCCTTTTCTATAGTAAATATTTCAAAAAATAATTTTTTACTGTCGCAAATTTTAAATACGTCGAGGATTGCCTTTTCTATAGTAAATTTCGCAAATAATTATGTTTTACGGTCGCAAATTTTTAATACGCCGTGGATTGCCTTTTCTATAGTGAAATTGTCAACAAATAAATTGTTACTGTCGCAAATTTTAAATACGCCGAGAATTGCCTTTTCTATAGTAAATTTTTCAAAAAATAATTTTTTACTGTCGCAAATTTTAAATACGCCGAGGATTGCCTTTTCTATAGAAAATTTCTCAAAAAAATTATTTTTTTACGTTCGCAAATTTTTAATACGCCGAGGATTGCCTTTTCTATAGTGAATTTGTCAAAAAATAAATTTTTACTGTCGCAAATTTTAAATACGCCGAGGATTAACTTTTCTATAGTAAATTTTTCAAAAAATAATTTTTTACTGTCGCAAATTTTAAATACGTCGAGGATTGCCTTTTCTATAGTAAATTTTTCAAAAAATAATTTTTTACTGTCGCAAATTTTAAATACGTCGAGGATTGACTTTTCTATAGTAAATTTATCAAAAAATTATTTTTTACGGTCGCAAATTTTTAATACGCCGAGGATTGCCTTTCATTTGTCAAAAAATAAATTTTTACTGTCGCAAATTTTAAATATGCCGAGGATTGCCTTTTCTATAGTAAATTTATCAAAAAATTATTTTTTACTGCCGCAAATTTTAAATACGCCGAGGATTGCCTTTTCTATAGTAAATTTTTCAAAAAATAATTTTTTACTGTCGCAAATTTTAAATACGCCGAGGATTGCCTTTTCTATAGTAAATTTTTCAAAAAATAATTTTTTACTGTCGCAAATTTTAAATACGCCGAGGATTGCCTTTTCTATAGTAAATTTTCAAAAAATAATTTTTTACTGTCGCAAATTTTAAATACAACCGAGGATTGCCCTTTCTATAGTAAATTTTTCAAAAATAATTTTTTACTGTCGCAAATTTTAAATACGCCGAGGATTGCCTTTTCTATAGTAAATTTTTCAAAAAATAATTTTTTACTGTCGCAAATTTTAAATACGTCGAGAATTGCCTTTTCTATAGTAAATTTTTCAAAAAATAATTTTTTACTGTCGCAAATTTTAAATACGCCGAGGATTGCCTTTTCTATAGTAAATTTTTCAAAAACTAATTTTTTACTGTCGCAAATTTTAAATACGCCGAGGATTGCCTTTTCTATAGTAAATTTTTCAAAAAATAATTTTTTACTGTCGCAAATTTTAAATACGCCGAGGATTGCCTTTTCTATAGTAAATTTTTCAAAAAATAATTTTTTACTGTCGCAAATTTTAAATACACCGAGGATTGCCCTTTCTATAGTAAATTTTTCAAAAATAATTTTTTACTGTCGCAAATTTTAAATACGCCGAGGATTGCCTTTTCTATAGTAAATTTTTCAAAAAATAATTTTTTACTGTCGCAAATTTTAAATACGTCGAGAATTGCCTTTTCTATAGTAAATTTTTCAAAAAATAATTTTTTACTGTCGCAAATTTTAAATACGCCGAGGATTGCCTTTTCTATAATAAATTTTTCAAAAACTAATTTTTTACTGTCGCAAATTTTAAATACGCCGAGGATTGCCTTTTCTATAGTAAATTTTTCAAAAAATAATTTTTTACTGTCGCAAATTTTAAATACGCCGAGGATTGCCTTTTCTATAGTAAATTTATCAAAAAATTATTTTTTACGGTCGCAAATTTTTAATACGCCGAGGATTGCCTTTTCTATAGTAAATTTTTCAAAAAATAATTTTTTACTGTCGAAAATTTTAAATACGCCGAGGATTGCCTTTTCTATAGTAAATTTTTCAAAAAATAATTTTTTACTGTCGCAAATTTTAAATACGTCGAGGATTGACTTTTCTATAGTAAATTTATCAAAAAATTATTTTTTACGGTCGCAAATTTTTAATACGCCGAGGATTGCCTTTCCTATAGTGAATTTGTCAAAAAATAAATTTTTACTGTCGCAAATTTTAAATACGCCGAGGATTGCCTTTTCTATAGTAAATTTATCAAAAAATAATTTTTTACTGTCGCAAATTTTAAATACGCCGAGGATTGCCTTTTCTATAGTAAATTTTTCAAAAAATAATTTTTTACTGTCGCAAATTTTAAATACGCCGAGGATTGCCTTTTCTATAGTAAATATTTCAAAAAATAATTTTTTACTGTCGCAAATTTTAAATACGCCGAGGATTGCCTTTTCTATAGTAAATTTTTCAAAAAATAATTTTTTACTGTCGCAAATTTTAAATACGCCGAGGATTGCCTTTTCTATAGTAAATTTTTCAAAAAATAATTTTTTACTGTCGCAAATTTTAAATACGCCGAGGATTGCCTTTTCTATAGTAAATTTTTCAAAAAATAATTTTTTACTGTCGCAAATTTTAAATACGCCGAGGATTGCCTTTTCTATAGTAAATTTTTCAAAAAATAATTTTTTTTGTCGCAAATTTTAAATACGCCGAGGATTGCCTTTTCTATAGTAAATTTTTCAAAAAATAATTTTTTACTGTCGCAAATTTTAAATACGCCGAGAATTGCCTTTTCTATAGTAAATTTTTCAAAAAATAATTTTTTACTGTCGCAAATTTTAAATACGCCGAGGATTGCCTTTTCTATAGTAAATTTTTCAAAAAATAATTTTTTACTGTCGAAAATTTTAAATACGCCGAGGATTGCCTTTTCTATAGTAAATTTTTCAAAAAATAATTTTTTACTGTCGCAAATTTTAAATACGTCGAGGATTGACTTTTCTATAGTAAATTTATCAAAAAATTATTTTTTACGGTCGCAAATTTTTAATACGCCGAGGATTGCCTTTCCTATAGTGAATTTGTCAAAAAATAAATTTTTACTGTCGCAAATTTTAAATACGCCGAGGATTGCCTTTTCTATAGTAAATTTATCAAAAAATAATTTTTTACTGTCGCAAATTTTAAATACGCCGAGGATTGCCTTTTCTATAGTAAATTTGTCAAAACATAATTTTTTACTGTCGCAAATTTTAAATACGCCGAGGATTGCCTTTTCTATAGTAAATTTTTCAAAAAATAATTTTTTACTGTCGCAAATTTTAAATACGCCGAGGATTGCCTTTTCTATAGTAAATTTTTCAAAAAATAATTTTTTACTGTCGCAAATTTTAAATACACCGAGGATTGCTTTTCTATAGTAAATTTTTCAAAAAATAATTTTTTACTGTCGCAAATTTTAAAAACGCCGAGGATTGCCTTTTCTATAGTAAATTTTTCAAAAAATAATTTTTTACTGTCGCAAATTTTAAATACGTCGAGGATTGCCTTTTCCATAGTAAATTTTTCAAAAAATAATTTTTTACTGTCGCAAATTTTAAATACGCCGAGGATTGCCTTTTCTATAGTAAATTTTTCAAAAACTAATTTTTTACTGTCGCAAATTTTAAATACGCCGAGGATTGCCTTTTCTATAGTAAATTTTTCAAAAAATAATTTTTTACTGTCGCAAATTTTAAACACGCCGAGGATTGCCTTTTCTATAGTAAATTTTTCAAAAAATAATTTTTTACTGTCGCAAATTTTAAATACGCCGAGGATTGTGTTTTCTATAGTAAATTTTTCAAAAAATAATTTTTTTTGTCGCAAATTTTAAATACGTCGAGGATTGACTTTTCTATAGTAAATTTATCAAAAAATTATTTTTTACGGTCGCAAATTTTTAATACGCCGGAGATTGCTTTTCCTATATTGAATTTGTCAACAAATAAATTTTTACTGCCGCAAATTTTAAATACGCCGAGGATTGCCTTTTCTATAGTAAATTTTTCAAAAAATAATTTTTTACTGTCGCAAATTTTAAATACGCCGAGGATTGCCTTTTCTATAGTAAATTTTTCAAAAAATAATTTTTTACTGTCGCAAATTTTAAATACGCCGAGGATTGCCTTTTCTATAGTAAATTTTTCAAAACATAATTTTTTACTGTCGCAAATTTTAAATACGTCGAGGATTGCCTTTTCTATAGCAAATTTTTCAAAAAATAATTTTTACTGTCGCAAATTTTAAATACGCCGAGGATTGCCTTTTCTATAGTAAATTTTTCAAAAAATAATTTTTTACTGTCGCAAATTTTAAATACGCCGAGGATTGCCTTTTCTATAGTAAATTTTTCAAAAAATAATTTTTTTACTGTCGCAAATTTTAAATACGCCGAGGATTGCCTTTTCTATAGTAAATTTTTCAAAAAATAATTTTTTACTGTCGCAAATTTTAAATACGTCGAGGATTGACTTTTCTATAGTAAATTTATCATAAAATTATTTTTTACGGTCGCAAATTTTTAATACGCCGAGGATTGCCTTTCCTATAGTGAATTTGTCAAAAAATAAATTTTTACTGTCGCAAATTTTAAATACGCCGAGGATTGCCTTTTCTATAGTCAATTTATCAAAAAATAATTTTTTACTGTCGCAAATTTTAAATACGCCGAGGATTGCCTTTTCTATAGTAAATTTTTCAAAAAATAATTTTTTACTGTCGCAAATTTTAAATACGCCGAGGATTGCCTTTTCTATAGTAAATTTTTCAAAAAATAATTTTTTTACTGTCGCAAATTTTAAATACGCCGAGGATTGCCTTTTCTATAGTAAATTTTTCAAAAAATAATTTTTTACTGTCGCAAATTTTAAATACGCCGAGGATTGCCTTTTCTATAGTAAATTTTTCAAAAAATAATTTTTTACTCTCGCAAATTTTAAATACGCCGAGGATTGCCTTTTCTATAGTAAATTTTTCAAAAAAATAATTTTTTACTGTCGCAAATTTTAAATACGTCGAGGATTGACTTTTCTATAGTAAATTTATCAAAAAATTATTTTTTACGGTCGCAAATTTTTAATACGCCGAGGATTGCTTTTCCTATAGTGAATTTGTCAAAAAATAAATTTTTACTGCCGCAAATTTTAAATACGCCGAGGATTGCCTTTTCTATAGTAAATTTTTCAAAAAATAGTTTTTTACTGTCGCAAATTTTAAATACGCCGAGGATTGCCTTTTCTATAGTAAATTTTTCAAAAAATAATTTTTTACTGTCGCAAATTTTAAATACGCCGAGGATTGCCTTTTCTATAGTAAATTTTTCAAAAAATAATTTTTTACTGTCACAAATTTTAAATACGCCGAGGATTGCCTTTTCTATAGTAAATTTTTCAAAAATAATTTTTTACTGTCGCAAATTTTAAATACGCCGAGGATTGCCTTTTCTATAGTAAATTTTTCAAAAAATAATTTTTTTACTGTCGCAAATTTTAAATACACCGAGGATTGCCTTTTCTATAGTAAATTTTTCAAAAAAATAATTTTTTACTGTCGCAAATTTTAAATACGCCGAGGATTGCCTTTTCTATAGTAAATTTTTCAAAAAATAATTTTTTACTGTCGAAAATTTTAAATACGCCGAGGATTGCCTTTTCTATAGTAAATTTTTCAAAAAATAATTTTTTACTGTCGCAAATTTTAAATACGTCGAGGATTGACTTTTTCTATAGTTAAATTTATCAAAAAATTATTTTTTACGGTCGCAAATTTTTAATACGCCGAGGATTGCCTTTCCTATAGTGAATTTGTCAAAAAATAAATTTTTACTGTCGCAAATTTTAAATACGCCGAGGATTGCCTTTTCTATAGTAAATTTATCAAAAAATAATTTTTTACTGTCGCAAATTTTAAATACGCCGAGGATTGCCTTTTCTATAGTAAATTTTTCAAAAAATAATTTTTTACTGTCACAAATTTTAAATACGCCGAGGATTGCCTTTTCTATAGTAAATTTTTCAAAAAATAATTTTTTACTGTCGCAAATTTTAAATACCGCCGAGGATTGCCTTTTCATTAGTAAATTTTTCAAAAAATAATTTTTTACTGTCGCAAATTTTGAATACGTCGAGGATTGACTTTTCTATAGTAAATTTATCAAAAAATTATTTTTTACGGTCGCAAATTTTTAATACGCCGGAGATTGCTTTTCCTATAGTGAATTTGTCAACAAATAAATTTTTACTGCCGCAAATTTTAAATACGCCGAGGATTGCCTTTTCTATAGTAAATTTTTCAAAAAATAATTTTTTTTGTCGCAAATTTTAAATACGTCGAGGATTGACTTTTCTATAGTAAATTTATCAAAAAATTATTTTTTACGGTCGCAAATTTTTAATACGCCGGAGATTGCTTTTCCTATAGTGAATTTGTCAACAAATAAATTTTTACTGCCGCAAATTTTAAATACGCCGAGGATTGCCTTTTCTATAGTAAATTTTTCAAAAAATAACTTTTTACTGTCGCAAATTTTAAATACGCCGAGGATTGCCTTTTCTATAGTAAATTTTTCAAAAAATAATTTTTTACTGTCGCAAATTTTAAATACGCCGAGGATTGCCTTTTCTATAGTAAATTTTTCAAAACATAATTTTTTTACTGTCGCAAATTTTAAATACGTCGAGGATTGCCTTTTCTATAGCAAATTTTTCAAAAAATAATTTTTTACTGTCGCAAATTTTAAATACGCCGAGGATTGCCTTTTCTATAGTAAATTTTTCAAAAAATAATTTTTTACTGTCGCAAATTTTAAATACGCCGAGGATTGCCTTTTCTATAGTAAATTTTTCAAAAAATAATTTTTTACTGTCGCAAATTTTAAATACGCCGAGGATTGCCTTTTCTATAGTAAATTTTTCAAAAAATAATTTTTTACTGTCGCAAATTTTAAATACGTCGAGGATTGACTTTTCTATAGTAAATTTATCAAAAAATTATTTTTTACGGTCGCAAATTTTTAATACGCCGAGGATTGCCTTTCCTATAGTGAATTTGTCAAAAAATAAATTTTTACTGTCGCAAATTTTAAATACGCCGGGGATCTCCTTTTCTATAGTCAATTTATCAAAAAAATAATTTTTTACTGTCGCAAATTTTAAATACGCCGAGGATTGCCTTTTCTATAGTAAATTTTTCAAAAAATAATTTTTTACTGTCGCAAATTTTAAATACGCCGAGGATTGCCTTTTCTATAGTAAATTTTTCAAAAAATAATTTTTTACTGTCGCAAATTTTAAATACGCCGAGGATTGCCTTTTCTATAGTAAATTTTTCAAAAAATAATTTTTTACTGTCGCAAATTTTAAATACGCCGAGGATTGCCTTTTCTATAGTAAATTTTTCAAAAAATAATTTTTTACTGTCGCAAATTTTAAATACGCCGAGGATTGCCTTTTCTATAGTAAATTTTTCAAAAATAATTTTTTACTGTCGCAAATTTTAAATACGTCGAGGATTGACTTTTCTATAGTAAATTTATCAAAAAATTATTTTTTACGGTCGCAAATTTTAATACGCCGAGGATTGCTTTTCCTATAGTGAATTTGTCAAAAAATAAATTTTTACTGCCGCAAATTTTAAATACGCCGAGGATTGCCTTTTCTATAGTAAATTTTTCAAAAAATAATTTTTTACTGTCGCAAATTTTAAATACGCCGAGGATTGCCTTTTCTATAGTAAATTTTTCAAAAAATAATTTTTTACTGTCGCAAATTTTAAATACGCCGAGGATTGCCTTTTCTATGGTAAATTTTTCAAAAAATAATTTTTTACTGTCGCAAATTTTAAATACGCCGAGGATTGCCTTTTCTATAGTAAATTTTTCAAAAATAATTTTTTACTGTCGCAAATTTTAAATACGCCGAGGATTGCCTTTTCTATAGTAAATTTTTCAAAAAATAATTTTTTACTGTCGCAAATTTTAAATACGCCCGAGGATTGCCTTTTCTATAGTAAATTTTTCAAAAAATAATTTTTTACTGTCGCAAATTTTAAATACGCCGAGGATTGCCTTTTGTATAGTAAATTTTTCAAAAAATAATTTTTTACTGTCGAAAATTTTAAATACGCCGAGGATTGCCTTTTCTATAGTAAATTTTTCAAAAAATAATTTTTTACTGTCGCAAATTTTAAATACGTCGAGGATTGACTTTTCTATAGTAAATTTATCAAAAAATTATTTTTTACGGTCGCAAATTTTTAATACGCCGAGGATTGCCTTTCCTATAGTGAATTTGTCAAAAAATAAATTTTTACTGTCGCAAATTTTAAATACGCCGAGGATTGCCTTTTCTATAGTAAATTTATCAAAAAATAATTTTTTACTGTCGCAAATTTTAAATACGCCGAGGATTGCCTTTTCTATAGTAAATTTTTCAAAAAATAATTTTTTACTGTCGCAAATTTTAAATACGCCGAGGATTGCCTTTTCTATAGTAAATTTTTCAAAAAATAATTTTTTACTGTCGCAAATTTTAAATACGCCGAGGATTGCCTTTTCTATAGTAAATTTTTCAAAAAATAATTTTTTACTGTCGCAAATTTTAAATACACCGAGGATTGCCTTTTCTATAGTAAATTTTTCAAAAAATAATTTTTTTGCTGTCGCAAATTTTAAATACGCCGATGATTGCCTTTTCTATAGTAAATTTTTCAAAAAATAATTTTTTACTGTCGCAAATTTTAAATACGTCGAGGATTGCCTTTTCCATAGTAAATTTTTCAAAAAATAATTTTTTACTGTCGCAAATTTTAAATACGCCGAGGATTGCCTTTTCTATAGTAAATTTTTCAAAAAATAATTTTTTACTGTCGCAAATTTTAAATACGCCGAGGATTGCCTTTTCTATAGTATATTTTTCAAAAAATAATTTTTTACTGTCGCAAATTTTAAATACGCCGAGGATTGCCTTTTCTATAGTAAATTTTCCAAAAAATAATTTTTTACTGTCGCAAATTTTAAATACGCCGAGGATTGCCTTTTCTATAGTAATTTTTCAGAAAATAATTTTTTTTGTCGCAAATTTTAAATACGTCGAGGATTGACTTTTCTATAGTAAATTTATCAAAAAATTATTTTTTACGGTCGCAAATTTTTAATACGCCGGAGATTGCTTTTCCTATAGTGAATTTGTCAACAAATAAATTTTTACTGCCGCAAATTTTAAATACGCCGAGGATTGCCTTTTCTATAGTAAATTTTTCAAAAAATAATTTTTTACTGTCGCAAATTTTAAATACGCCGAGGATTGCCTTTTCTATAGTAAATTTTTCAAAAAATAATTTTTTACTGTCGCAAATTTTAAATACGCCGAGGATTGCCTTTTCTATAGTAAATTTTTCAAAACATAATTTTTTACTGTCGCAAATTTTAAATACGTCGAGGATTGCCTTTTCTATAGCAAATTTTTCAAAAAATAATTTTTTACTGTCGCAAATTTTAAATACGCCGAGGATTGCCTTTTCTATAGTAAATTTTTCAAAAAATAATTTTTTACTGTCGCAAATTTTAAATACGCCGAGGATTGCCTTTTCTATAGTAAATTTTTCAAAAAATAATTTTTTACTGTCGCAAATTTTAAATACGCCGAGGATTGCCTTTTCTATAGTAAATTTTTCAAAAAATAATTTTTTACTGTCGCAAATTTTAAATACGTCGAGGATTGACTTTTCTATAGTAAATTTATCAAAAAATGATTTTTTACGGTCGCAAATTTTTAATACGCCGAGGATTGCCTTTCCTATAGTGAATTTGTCAAAAAATAAATTTTTACTGTCGCAAATTTTAAATACGCCGAGGATTGCCTTTTCTATAGTAAATTTTTCAAAAAATAATTTTTTACTGTCGCAAATTTTAAATACGCCGAGGATTGCCTTTTCTATAGTAAATTTTTTAAAAAATAATTTTTTACTGTCGCAAATTTTAAATACGCCGAGGATTGCCTTTTCTATAGTAAATTTTTCAAAAAATAATTTTTTACTGTCGCAAATTTTAAATACACCGAGGATTGCCTTTTCTATAGTAAATTTTTCAAAAGATAATTTTTTACTCTCGCAAATTTTAAATACGCCGAGGATTGCGTTTTCTATAGTAAATTTTTCAAAAAAATAATTTTTTACTGTCGCAAATTTTAAATACGCCGAGGATTGCCTTTTCTATAGTAAATTTTTCAAAACATAATTTTTTACTGTCGCAAATTTTAAATACGTCGAGGATTGCCTTTTCTATAGCAAATTTTTCAAAAAATAATTTTTTACTGTCGCAAATTTTAAATACGCCGAGGATTGCCTTTTCTATAGTAAATTTTTCAAAAAATAATTTTTTACTGTCGCAAATTTTAAATACGCCGAGGATTGCCTTTTCTATAGTAAATTTTTCAAAAAATAATTTTTTACTGTCGCAAATTTTAAATACGCCGAGGATTGCCTTTTCTATAGTAAATTTTTCAAAAAATAATTTTTTACTGTCGCAAATTTTAAATACGTCGAGGATTGACTTTTCTATAGTAAATTTATCAAAAAATTATTTTTTACGGTCGCAAATTTTTAATACGCCGAGGATTGCCTTTCCTATAGTGAATTTGTCAAAAAATAAATTTTTACTGTCGCAAATTTTAAATACGCCGGGGATCTCCTTTTCTATAGTCAATTTATCAAAAAATAATTTTTTACTGTCGCAAATTTTAAATACGCCGAGGATTGCCTTTTCTATAGTAAATTTTTCAAAAAATAATTTTTTACTGTCGCAAATTTTAAATACGCCGAGGATTGCCTTTTCTATAGTAAATTTTTCAAAAAATAATTTTTTACTGTCGCAAATTTTAAATACGCCGAGGATTGCCTTTTCTATAGTAAATTTTACAAAAAATAATTTTTTACTGTCGCAAATTTTAAATACGCCGAGGATTGCCTTTTCTATAGTAAATTTTTCAAAAAATAATTTTTTACTGTCGCAAATTTTAAATACGCCGAGGATTGCCTTTTCTATAGTAAATTTTTCAAAAAATAATTTTTTACTGTCGCAAATTTTAAATACGTCGAGGATTGACTTTTCTATAGTAAATTTATCAAAAAATTATTTTTTACGGTCGCAAATTTTTAATACGCCGAGGATTGCTTTTCCTATAGTGAATTTGTCAAAAAATAAATTTTTACTGCCGCAAATTTTAAATACGCCGAGGATTGCCTTTTCTATAGTAAATTTTTCAAAAAATAATTTTTTACTGTCGCAAATTTTAAATACGCCGAGGATTGCCTTTTCTATAGTAAATTTTTCAAAAAATAATTTTTTACTGTCGCAAATTTTAAATACGCCGAGGATTGCCTTTTCTATGGTAAATTTTTCAAAAAATAATTTTTTACTGTCGCAAATTTTAAATACGCCGAGGATTGCCTTTTCTATAGTAAATTTTTCAAAAATAATTTTTTACTGTCGCAAATTTTAAATACGCCGAGGATTGCCTTTTCTATAGTAAATTTTTCAAAAAATAATTTTTTACTGTCGCAAATTTTAAATACGCCGAGGATTGCCTTTTCTATAGTAAATTTTTCAAAAAATAATTTTTTACTGTCGCAAATTTTAAATACGCCGAGGATTGCCTTTTCTATAGTAAATTTTTCAAAAAATAATTTTTTACTGTCGAAAATTTTAAATACGCCGAGGATTGCCTTTTCTATAGTAAATTTTTCAAAAAATAATTTTTTACTGTCGCAAATTTTAAATACGTCGAGGATTGACTTTTCTATAGTAAATTTATCAAAAAATTATTTTTTACGGTCGCAAATTTTTAATACGCCGAGGATTGCCTTTCCTATAGTGAATTTGTCAAAAAATAAATTTTTACTGTCGCAAATTTTAAATACGCCGAGGATTGCCTTTTCTATAGTAAATTTATCAAAAAATAATTTTTTACTGTCGCAAATTTTAAATACGCCGAGGATTGCCTTTTCTATAGTAAATTTTTCAAAAAATAATTTTTTACTGTCGCAAATTTTAAATACGCCGAGGATTGCCTTTTCTATAGTAAATTTTTCAAAAAATAATTTTTTACTGTCGCAAATTTTAAATACGCCGAGGATTGCCTTTTCTATAGTAAATTTTTCAAAAAATAATTTTTTACTGTCGCAAATTTTAAATACACCGAGGATTGCCTTTTCTATAGTAAATTTTTCAAAAAATAATTTTTTGCTGTCGCAAATTTTAAATACGCCGATGATTGCCTTTTCTATAGTAAATTTTTCAAAAAATAATTTTTTACTGTCGCAAATTTTAAATACGTCGAGGATTGCCTTTTCCATAGTAAATTTTTCAAAAATAATTTTTTACTGTCGCAAATTTTAAATACGCCGAGGATTGCCTTTTCTATAGTAAATTTTTCAAAAAATAATTTTTTACTGTCGCAAATTTTAAATACGCCGAGGATTGCCTTTTCTATAGTAAATTTTTCAAAAAATAATTTTTTACTGTCGCAAATTTTAAATACGCCGAGGATTGCCTTTTCTATATAGTAAATTTATCAAAAAATTATTTTTTACGGTCGCAAATTTTTAATACGCCGAGGATTGCCTTTCCTATAGTGAATTTGTCAAAAAATAAATTTTTACTGTCGCAAATTTTAAATACGCCGAGGATTGCCTTTTCTATAGTAAATTTTTCAAAAAATAATTTTTTACTGTCGCAAATTTTAAATACGCCGAGGATTGCCTTTTCTATAGTAAATTTTTTAAAAAATAATTTTTTACTGTCGCAAATTTTAAATACGCCGAGGATTGCCTTTTCTATAGTAAATTTTTCAAAAAATAATTTTTTACTGTCGCAAATTTTAAATACACCGAGGATTGCCTTTTCTATAGTAAATTTTTCAAAAGATAATTTTTTACTCTCGCAAATTTTAAATACGCCGAGGATTGCGTTTTCTATAGTAAATTTTTCAAAAAATAATTTTTTACTGTCGCAAATTTTAAATACGCCGAGGATTGCCTTTTCTATAGTAAATTTTTCAAAAAATAATTTTTTACTGTCGCAAATTTTAAATACGCCGAGGATTGCCTTTTCTATAGTAAATTTTTCAAAAAATAATTTTTTACTGTCGCAAATTTTAAATACGCCGAGGATTGCCTTTTCTATAGTAAATTTTTCAAAAAATAATTTTTTACTGTCGCAAATTTTAAATACGTCGAGGATTGCCTTTTCTATAGTAAATTTATCAAAAAATTATTTTTTACGGTCGCAAATTTTTAATACGCCGAGGATTGCTTTTCCTATAGTGAATTTTTCAAAAAATAAATTTTTACTGCCACAAATTTTAAATACGTCGAGCATTGCCTTTTCTATAGTAAATTTTTCAAAAAATAATTTTTTACTGTCGCAAATTTTAAATACGCCGAGGATTGCCTTTTCTATAGTAAATTTTTTAAAAAATAATTTTTTACTGTCGCAAATTTTAAATACGCCGAGGATTGCCTTTTCTATAGTAAATTTTTCAAAAAATAATTTTTTACTGTCGCAAATTTTAAATACACCGAGGATTGCCTTTTCTATAGTAAATTTTTCAAAAGATAATTTTTTACTCTCGCAAATTTTAAATACGCCGAGGATTGCGTTTTCTATAGTAAATTTTTCAAAAAATAATTTTTTACTGTCGCAAATTTTAAATACGCCGAGGATTGCCTTTTCTATAGTAAATTTTTCAAAAAATAATTTTTTACTGTCGCAAATTTTAAATACGCCGAGGATTGCCTTTTCTATAGTAAATTTATCAAAAAATTATTTTTTACGGTCGAAAATTTTTAATACGCCGAGGATTGCTTTTCCTATAGTGAATTTGTCAAAAAATAAATTTTTACTGCCACAAATTTTAAATACGTCGAGGATTGCCTTTTCTATAGTAAATTTTTCAAAAAATAATTTTTTACTGTCGCAAATTTTAAATACGCCGAGGATTGCCTTTTCTATAGTAAATTTTTTAAAAAATAATTTTTTACTGTCGCAAATTTTAAATACGCCGAGGATTGCCTTTTCTATAGTAAATTTTTCAAAAAATAATTTTTTACTGTCGCAAATTTTAAATACACCGAGGATTGCCTTTTCTATAGTAAATTTTTCAAAAGATAATTTTTTACTCTCGCAAATTTTAAATACGCCGAGGATTGCGTTTTCTATAGTAAATTTTTAAAAAAATAATTTTTTACTGTCGCAAATTTTAAATACGCCGAGGATTGCCTTTTCTATAGTAAATTTTTCAAAAAATAATTTTTTACTGTCGCAAATTTTAAATACGCCGAGGATTGCCTTTTCTATAGTAAATTTTTCAAAAAATAATTTTTTACTGTCGCAAATTTTAAATACGCCGAGGATTGCCTTTTCTATAGTAAATTTTTCAAAAAATAATTTTTTACTGTCGCAAATTTTAAATACGCCGAGGATTGCCTTTTCTATAGTAAATTTTTCAAAAAATAATTTTTTACTGTCGCAAATTTTAAATACGCCGAGGATTGCCTTTTCTATAGTAAATTTTTCAAAAAATAATTTTTTACTGTCGCAAATTTTAAATACGTCGAGGATTGACTTTTCTATAGTAAATTTATCAAAAAATTATTTTTTACGGTCGCAAATTTTTAATACGCCGAGGATTGCTTTTCCTATAGTGAATTTGTCAAAAAATAAATTTTTATTGCCGCAAATTTTAAATACGCCGAGGATTGCCTTTTCTATAGTAAATTTTTCAAAAAATAATTTTTTACTGTCGCAAATTTTAAATACGCCGAGGATTGCCTTTTCTATAGTAAATTTTTCAAAAAATAATTTTTTACTGTCGCAAATTTTAAATACGCCGAGGATTGCCTTTTCTATAGTAAATTTTTCAAAAAATAATTTTTTACTGTCGCAAATTTTAAATACGCCGAGGATTGCCTTTTCTATATTAAATTTTTCAAAAATAATTTTTTACTGTCGCAAATTTTAAATACGCCGAGGATTGCCTTTTCTATAGTAAATTTTTCAAAAAATAATTTTTTACTGTCGCAAATTTTAAATACGCCGAGGATTGCCTTTTCTATAGTAAATTTTTCAAAAAATAATTTTTTACTGTCGCAAATTTTAAATACGCCGAGGATTGCCTTTTCTATAGTAAATTTTTCAAAAAATAATTTTTTACTGTCGAAAATTTTAAATACGCCGAGGATTGCCTTTTCTATAGTAAATTTTTCAAAAAATAATTTTTTACTGTCGCAAATTTTAAATACGTCGAGGATTGACTTTTCTATAGTAAATTTATCAAAAAATTATTTTTTACGGTCGCAAATTTTTAATACGCCGAGGATTGCCTTTCCTATAGTGAATTTGTCAAAAAATAAATTTTTACTGTCGCAAATTTTAAATACGCCGAGGATTGCCTTTTCTATAGTAAATTTATCAAAAAATAATTTTTTTCTGTCGCAAATTTTAAATGCGCCGAGGATTGCCTTTTCTATAGTAAATTTTTCAAAAAATAATTTTTTACTGTCGCAAATTTTCAATACGCCGAGGATTGCCTTTTCTATAGTAAATTTTTCAAAAAATAATTTTTTACTGTCGCAAATTTTAAATACGCCGAGGATTGCCTTTTCTATAGTAAATTTTTCAAAAAATAATTTTTTACTGTCGCAAATTTTAAATACACCGAGGATTGCCTTTTCTATAGTAAATTTTTCAAAAAATAATTTTTACTGTCGCAAATTTTATATACGCCGAGGATTGCCTTTTCTATAGTAAATTTTTCAAAAAATAATTTTTTACTGTCGCAAATTTTAAATACGTCGAGGATTGCCTTTTCCATAGTAAATTTTTCAAAAAATAATTTTTTACTGTCGCAAATTTTAAATACGCCGAGGATTGCCTTTTCTATAGTAAATTTTTCAAAAAATAATTTTTTACTGTCGCAAATTTTAAATACGCCGAGGATTGCCTTTTCTATAGTAAATTTTTCAAAAATAATTTTTTACTGTCGCAAATTTTAAATACACCGAGGATTGCCTTTTCTATAGTAAATTTTTCAAAAAATAATTTTTTACTGTCGCAAATTTTAAATACGCCGAGGATTGCCTTTTCTATAGTAAATTTTTCAAAAAATAATTTTTTTACTGTCGCAAATTTTAAATACGCCGAGGATTGCCTTTTCTATAGTAAATTTTTCAAAAAATAATTTTTTACTGTCGCAAATTTTAAATACGCCGAGGATTGCCTTTTCTATAGTAAATTTTTCAAAAAATAATTTTTTTTGTCGCAAATTTTAAATACGTCGAGTATTGACTTTTCTATAGTAAATTTATCAAAAAATTATTTTTTACGGTCGCAAATTTTTAATACGCCGGAGATTGCTTTTCCTATAGTGAATTTGTCAACAAATAAATTTTTACTGCCGCAAATTTTAAATACGCCGAGGATTGCCTTTTCTATAGTAAATTTTTCAAAAAATAATTTTTTACTGTCGCAAATTTTAAATACGCCGAGGATTGCCTTTTCTATAGTAAATTTTTCAAAAAATAATTTTTTACTGTCGCAAATTTTAAATACGCCGAGGATTGCCTTTTCTATAGTAAATTTTTCAAAACATAATTTTTTACTGTCGCAAATTTTAAATACGTTGAGGATTGCCTTTTCTATAGCAAATTTTTCAAAAAATAATTTTTTACTGTCGCAAATTTTAAATACGCCGAGGATTGCCTTTTCTATAGTAAATTTTTCAAAAAATAATTTTTTACTGTCGCAAATTTTAAATACGCCGAGGATTGCCTTTTCTATAGTAAATTTTTCAAAAAATAATTTTTTACTGTCGCAAATTTTAAATACGCCGAGAATTGCCTTTTCTATAGTAAATTTTTCAAAAAATAATTTTTTACTGTCGCAAATTTTAAATACTCCGAGGATTGCCTTTTCTATAGTAAATTTTTCAAAAAATAATTTTTTACTGTCGCAAATTTTAAATACGCCGAGGATTGCCTTTTCTATAGTAAATTTTTCAAAAATAATTTTTTACTGTCGCAAATTTTAAATACGCCGAGGATTGCCTTTTCTATAGTAAATTTTTCAAAAAATAATTTTTTACTGTCGCAAATTTTAAATACGTCGAGGATTGACTTTTCTATAGTAAATTTATCAAAAAATTATTTTTTACGGTCGCAAATTTTAAATACGCCGAGGATTGCCTTTTCTATAGTCAATTTATCAAAAAATAATTTTTTACTGTCGCAAATTTTAAATACGCCGAGGATTGCCTTTTCTATAGTAAATTTTTTAAAAAATAATTTTTTACTGTCGCAAATTTTAAATACGCCGAGGATTGCCTTTCCTATAGTGAATTTGTCAAAAAATAAATTTTTACTGTCGCAAATTTTAAATACGCCGAGGATTGCCTTTTCTATAGTAAATTTTTTAAAAAATAATTTTTTACTGTCGCAAATTTTAAATACGCCGAGGATTGCCTTTTCTATAGTAAATTTTTCAAAAAATAATTTTTTACTGTCGCAAATTTTAAATACGTCGAGGATTGACTTTTCTATAGTAAATTTATCAAAAAATTATTTTTTACGGTCGCAAATTTTAAATACGCCGAGGATTGCCTTTTCTATAGTCAATTTATCAAAAAATAATTTTTTACTGTCGCAAATTTTAAATACGCCGAGGATTGCCTTTTCTATAGTAAATTTTTTAAAAAATAATTTTTTACTGTCGCAAATTTTAAATACGCCGAGGATTGCCTTTCCTATAGTGAATTTGTCAAAAAATAAATTTTTACTGTCGCAAATTTTAAATACGCCGAGGATTGCCTTTTCTATAGTAAATTTTTCAAAAAATAATTTTTTACTGTCGCAAATTTTAAATACGCCGAGGATTGCCTTTTCTATAGTAAATTTTTTAAAAAATAATTTTTTACTGTCGCAAATTTTAAATACGCCGAGGATTGCCTTTCCTATAGTGAATTTGTCAAAAAATAAATTTTTACTGTCGCAAATTTTAAATACGCCGAGAATTGCCTTTTCTATAGTAAATTTTTCAAAAAATAATTTTTTACTGTCGCAAATTTTAAATACTCCGAGGATTGCCTTTTCTATAGTAAATTTTTCAAAAAATAATTTTTTACTGTCGCAAATTTTAAATACGCCGAGGATTGCCTTTTCTATAGTAAATTTTTCAAAAAATAATTTTTTACTGTCGCAAATTTTAAATACGCCGAGGATTGCCTTTTCTATAGTAAATTTTTCAAAAAATAATTTTTTACTGTCGCAAATTTTAAATACGTCGAGGATTGACTTTTCTATAGTAAATTTATCAAAAAATTATTTTTTACGGTCGCAAATTTTAAATACGCCGAGGATTGCCTTTTCTATAGTCAATTTATCAAAAAATAATTTTTTACTGTCGCAAATTTTAAATACGCCGAGGATTGCCTTTTCTATAGTAAATTTTTTAAAAAATAATTTTTTACTGTCGCAAATTTTAAATACGCCGAGGATTGCCTTTCCTATAGTGAATTTGTCAAAAAATAAATTTTTACTGTCGCAAATTTTAAATACGCCGAGGATTGCCTTTTCTATAGTAAATTTTTTAAAAAATAATTTTTTACTGTCGCAAATTTTAAATACGCCGAGGATTGCCTTTTCTATAGTAAATTTTTCAAAAAATAATTTTTTACTGTCGCAAATTTTAAATACGTCGAGGATTGACTTTTCTATAGTAAATTTATCAAAAAATTATTTTTTACGGTCGCAAATTTTAAATACGCCGAGGATTGCCTTTTCTATAGTCAATTTATCAAAAAATAATTTTTTACTGTCGCAAATTTTAAATACGCCGAGGATTGCCTTTTCTATAGTAAATTTTTTAAAAAATAATTTTTTACTGTCGCAAATTTTAAATACGCCGAGGATTGCCTTTCCTATAGTGAATTTGTCAAAAAATAAATTTTTACTGTCGCAAATTTTAAATACGCCGAGGATTGCCTTTTCTATAGTAAATTTTTCAAAAAATAATTTTTTACTGTCGCAAATTTTAAATACGCCGAGGATTGCCTTTTCTATAGTAAATTTTTTAAAAAATAATTTTTTACTGTCGCAAATTTTAAATACGCCGAGGATTGCCTTTCCTATAGTGAATTTGTCAAAAAATAAATTTTTACTGTCGCAAATTTTAAATACGCCGAGGATTGCCTTTTCTATAGTCAATTTATCAAAAAATAATTTTTTACTGTCGCAAATTTTAAATACGCCGAGGATTGCCTTTTCTATAGTAAATTTTTCAAAAAATAATTTTTTACTGTCGCAAATTTTAAATACGCCGTGGATTGCCTATTCTATAGTAAATTTTTCAAAAAATAATTTTTTGCTGTCGCAAATTTTAAATACGCCGAGGATTGCCTTTTCTATAGTAAATTTTTCAAAAAATAATTTTTTACTGTCGCAAATTTTAAATACGCCGAGGATTGCCTTTTCTATAGTAAATTTTTCAAAAAATAATTTTTTACTGTCGCAAATTTTAAATACGCCGAGGATTGCCTTTTCTATAGTAAATTTTTCAAAAAATAATTTTTTACTGTCGCAAATTTTAAATACGTCGAGGATTGACTTTTCTATAGTAAATTTATCAAAAAATTATTTTTTACGGTCGCAAATTTTTAATACGCCGAGGATTGCTTTTCCTATAGTGAATTTGTCAAAAAATAAATTTTTACTGCCGCAAATTTTAAATACGCCGAGGATTGCCTTTTCTATAGTAAATTTTTCAAAAAATAATTTTTTACTGTCGCAAATTTTAAATACGCCGAGGATTGCCTTTTCTATAGTAAATTTTTCAAAAAATAATTTTTTAATGTCGCAAAGTTTAAATACGCCGAGGATTGCCTTTTCTATAGTAAATTTTTCAAAAAATAATTTTTTACTGTCGCAAATTTTAAATACGCCGAGGATTGCCTTTTCTATAGTAAATTTTTCAAAAATAATTTTTTACTGTCGCAAATTTTAAATACGCCGAGGATTGCCTTTTCTATAGTAAATTTTTCAAAAAATAATTTTTTACTGTCGCAAATTTTAAATACGCCGAGGATTGCCTTTTCTATAGTAAATTTTTCAAAAAATAATTTTTTACTGTCGCAAATTTTAAATACGCCGAGGATTGCCTTTTCTATAGTAAATTTTTCAAAAAATAATTTTTTACTGTCGAAAATTTTAAATACGCCGAGGATTGCCTTTTCTATAGTAAATTTTTCAAAAAATAATTTTTTACTGTCGCAAATTTTAAATACGTCGAGGATTGACTTTTCTATAGTAAATTTATCAAAAAATTATTTTTTACGGTCGCAAATTTTTAATACGCCGAGGATTGCCTTTCCTATAGTGAATTTGTCAAAAAATAAATTTTTACTGTCGCAAATTTTAAATACGCCGAGGATTGCCTTTTCTATAGTAAATTTATCAAAAAATAATTGTTTACTGTCGCAAATTTTAAATACGCCGAGGATTGCCTTTTCTATAGTAAATTTTTCAAAAAATAATTTTTTACTGTCGCAAATTTTAAATACGCCGAGGATTGCCTTTTCTATAGTAAATTCTTCAAAAAATAATTTTTTACTGTCGCAAATTTTAAATACGCCGAGGATTGGCTTTTCTATAGTAAATTTTTCAAAAAATAATTTTTTACTGTCGCAAATTTTAAATACTCCGAGGATTGCTTTTCTATAGTAAATTTTTCAAAAAATAATTTTTTACTGTCGCAAATTTTAAATACGCCGAGGATTGCCTTTTCTATAGTAAATTTTTCAAAAAATAATTTTTTACTGTCGCAAATTTTAAATACGTCGAGGATTGCCTTTTCCATAGTAAATTTTTCAAAAAATAATTTTTTACTGTCGCAAATTTTAAATACGCCGAGGATTGCCTTTTCTATAGTAAATTTTTCAAAAAATAATTTTTTACTGTCGCAAATTTTAAATACGCCGAGGATTGCCTTTTCTATAGTAAATTTTTCAAAAAATAATTTTTTACTGTCGCAAATTTTAAATACGCCGAGGATTGCCTTTTCTATAGTAAATTTTTCAAAAAATAATTTTTTACTGTCGCAAATTTTAAATACGCCGAGGATTGCCTTTTCTATAGTAAATTTTTCAAAAAATAATTTTTTTTGTCGCAAATTTTAAATACGTCGAGGATTGACTTTTCTATAGTAAATTTATCAAAAAATTAAATTTTACGGTCGCAAATTTTTAATACGCCGGAGATTGCTTTTCCTATAGTGAATTTGTCAACAAATAAATTTTTACTGCCGCAAATTTTAAATACGCCGAGGATTGCCTTTTCTATAGTAAATTTTTCAAAAAATTATTTTTTACTGTCGCAAATTTTAAATACGCCGAGGATTGCCTTTTCTATAGTAAATTTTTCAAAAAATAATTTTTTACTGTCGCAAATTTTAAATACGCCGAGGATTGCCTTTTCTATAGTAAATTTTTCAAAACATAATTTTTTACTGTCGCAAATTTTAAATACGTCGAGGATTGCCTTTTCTATAGCAAATTTTTCAAAAAATAATTTTTTACTGTCGCAATTTTTAAATACGCCGAGGATTGCCTTTTCTATAGTAAATTTTTCAAAAAATAATTTTTTACTGTCGCAAATTTTAAATACGCCGAGGATTGCCTTTTCTATAGTAAATTTTTCAAAAAATAATTTTTTACTGTCGCAAATTTTAAATACGCCGAGGATTGCCTTTTCTATAGTAAATTTTTCGAAAAATAATTTTTTACTGTCGCAAATTTTAAATACGTCGAGGATTGACTTTTCTATAGTAAATTTATCAATAAATTATTTTTTACGGTCGCAAATTTTTAATACGCCGAGGATTGCCTTTCCTATAGTGAATTTGTCAAAAAATAAATTTTTACTGTCGCAAATTTTAAATACGCCGAGGATTGCCTTTTCTATAGTCAATTTATCAAAAAATAATTTTTTACTGTCGCAAATTTTAAATACGCCGAGGATTGCCTTTTCTATAGTAAATTTTTCAAAAAATAATTTTTTACTGTCGCAAATTTTAAATACGCCGAGGATTGCCTTTTCTATAGTAAATTTTTCAAAAAATAATTTTTTACTGTCGCAAATTTTAAATACGCCGAGGATTGCCTTTTCTATAGTAAATTTTTCAAAAAATAATTTTTTACTGTCGCAAATTTGAAATACGCCGAGGATTGCCTTTTCTATAGTAAATTTTTCAAAAAATAATTTTTTACTGTCGCAAATTTTAAATACGCCGAGGATTGCCTTTTCTATAGTAAATTTTTCAAAAAATAATTTTTTACTGTCGCAAATTTTAAATACGCCGAGGATTGCCTTTTCTATAGTAAATTTTTCAAAACATAATTTCTTACTGTTTCAAATTTTAAATACGTCGAGGATTGCCTTTTCTATAGCAAATTTTTCAAAAAATAATTTTTTACTGTCGCAAATTTTAAATACGCCGAAGATTGCCTTTTCTATAGTAAATTTTTCAAAAAATAATTTTTTACTGTCGCAAATTTTAAATACGCCGAGGATTGCCTTTTCTATAGTAAAGTTTTCAAAAAATAATTTTTTACTGTCGCAAATTTTAAATACGCCGAGGATTGCCTTTTCTATAGTAAATTTTTCGAAAAATAATTTTTTACTGTCGCAAATTTTAAATACGTCGAGGATTGACTTTTCTATAGTAAATTTATCAATAAATTATTTTTTACGGTCGCAAATTTTTAATACGCCGAGGATTGCCTTTCCTATAGTAAATTTTTCAAAAAATAAATATTTACTGCCGCAAATTTTAAATACGCCGAGGATTGCCTTTTCTATAGTAAATTTTTCAAAAAATAATTTTTTACTGTCGCAAATTTTAAATACGCCGAGGATTGCCTTTTCTATAGTAAATTTTTCAAAAAATAATTTTTTACTGTCGCAAATTTTAAACACGCCGAGGATTGCCTTTTCTATAGTAAATTTTTCAAAAAATAATTTTTTACTGTCGCAAATTTTAAATACGCCGAGGATTGCCTTTTCTATAGTAAATTTTTCAAAAATAATTTTTTACTGTCGCAAATTTTAAATACGCCGAGGATTGCCTTTTCTATAGTAAATTTTTCAAAAAATAATTTTTTACTGTCGCAAATTTTAAATACGCCGAGGATTGCCTTTTCTATAGTAAATTTATCAAAAAATAATTTTTTACTGTCGCAAATTTTAAATACGCCGAGGATTGCCTTTTCTATAGTAAATTTTTCAAAAAATAATTTTTTACTGTCGCAAATTTTAAATACGTCGAGGATTGACTTTTCTATAGTAAATTTATCAAAAAATTATTTTTTACGGTCGCAAATTTTTAATACGCCGAGGATTGCCTTTCCTATAGTGAATTTGTCAAAAAATAAATTTTTACTGTCGCAAATTTTAAATACGCCGAGGATTGCCTTTTCTATAGTAAATTTATCAAAAAATAATTTTTTACTGTCGCAAATTTTAAATACGCCGAGGATTGCCTTTTCTATAGTAAATTTTTCAAAAAATAATTTTTTACTGTCGCAAATTTTAAATACGCCGAGGATTGCCTTTTCTATAGTAAATTTTTCAAAAAATAATTTTTTACTGTCGCAAATTTTAAATACGCCGAGGATTGCCTTTTCTATAGTAAATTTTTCAAAAAATAATTTTTTACTGTCGCAAATTTTAAATACACCGAGGATTGCCTTTTCTATAGTAAATTTTTCAAAACATAATTTTTTACTGTCGCAAATTTTAAATACGCCGAGGATTGCCTTTTCTATAGTAAATTTTTCAAAAAATAATTTTTTACTGTCGCAAATTTTAAATACGTCGAGGATTGCCTTTTCCATAGTAAATTTTTCAAAAAATAATTTTTTACTGTCGCAAATTTTAAATACGCCGAGGATTGCCTTTTCTATAGTAAATTTTTCAAAAAATAATTTTTTACTGTCGCAAATTTTAAATACGCCGAGGATTGCCTTTTCTATAGTAAATTTTTCAAAAAATAATTTTTTACTGTCGCAAATTTTAAATACGCCGAGGATTGCCTTTTCTATAGTAAATTTTTCAAAAAATAATTTTTTACTGTCGCAAATTTTAAATACGCCGAGGATTGCCTTTTCTATAGTAAATTTTTCAAAAAATAATTTTTTTTGTCGCAAATTTTAAATACGTCGAGGATTGACTTTTCTATAGTAAATTTATCAAAAAATTATTTTTTACGGTCGCAAATTTTTAATACGCCGGAGATTGCTTTTCCTATAGTGAATTTGTCAACAAATAAATTTTTACTGCCGCAAATTTTAAATACGCCGAGTATTGCCTTTTCTATAGTAAATTTTTCAAAAAATAATTTTTTACTGTAGCAAATTTTAAATACGCCGAGGATTGCCTTTTCTATAGTAAATTTTTCAAAAAATAATTTTTTACTGTCGCAAATTTTAAATACGCCGAGGATTGCCTTTTCTATAGTAAATTTTTCAAAACATAATTTTTTACTGTCGCAAATTTTAAATACGTCGAGGATTGCCTTTTCTATAGCAAATTTTTCAAAAAATAATTTTTTACTGTCGCAAATTTTAAATACGCCGAGGATTGCCTTTTCTATAGTAAATTTTTCAAAAAATAATTTTTTACTGTCGCAAATTTTAAATACGCCGAGGATTGCCTTTTCTATAGTAAATTTTTCAAAAAATAATTTTTTACTGTCGCAAATTTTAAATACGCCGAGGATTGCCTTTTCTATAGTAAATTTTTCAAAAAATAATTTTTTACTGTCGCAAATTTTAAATACGTCGAGGATTGACTTTTCTATAGTAAATTTATAAAAAAATTATTTTTTACGGTCGCAAATTTTTAATACGCCGAGGATTGCCTTTCCTATAGTGAATTTGTCAAAAAATAAATTTTTACTGTCGCAAATTTTAAATACGCCGAGGATTGCCTTTTCTATAGTCAATTTATCAAAAAATAATTTTTTACTGTCGCAAATTTTAAATACGCCGAGGATTGCCTTTTCTATAGTAAATTTTTCAAAAAATAATTTTTTACTGTCGCAAATTTTAAATACGCCGAGGATTGCCTTTTCTATAGTAAATTTTTCAAAAATAATTTTTACTGTCGCAAATTTTAAATACGCCGAGGATTGCCTTTTCTATAGTAAATTTTTCAAAAAATAATTTTTTACTATCGCAAATTTTAAATACACCGAGGATTGCCTTTTCTATAGTAAATTTTTCAAAAAATAATTTTTTACTGTCGCAAATTTTAAATACGCCGAGGATTGCCTTTTCTATAGTAAATTTTTCAAAACATAATTTTTTACTGTCGCAAATTTTAAATACGTCGAAGATTGCCTTTTCTATAGTAAATTTTTCAAAAAATAATTTTTTACTGTCGCAAATTTTAAATACGCCGAGGATTGCCTTTTCTATAGTAAATTTTTCAAAAAATAATTTTTTACTGTCGCAAATTTTAAATACGCCGAGGATTGCCTTTTCTATAGTAAATTTATCAAAAAATTATTTTTTACGGTCGCAAATTTTTAATACGCCGAGGATTGCTTTTCCTATAGTGAATTTGTCAAAAATAAATTTTTACTGCCACAAATTTTAAATACGTCGAGGATCGCCTTTTCTATAGTAAATTTTTCAAAAAATAATTTTTTACTGTCGCAAATTTTAAATACGCCGAGGATTGCCTTTTCTATAGTAAATTTTTTAAAAAATAATTTTTTACTGTCGCAAATTTTAAATACGCCGAGGATTGCCTTTTCTATAGTAAATTTTTCAAAAAATAATTTTTTACTGTCGCAAATTTTAAATACACCGAGGATTGCCTTTTCTATAGTAAATTTTTCAAAAGATAATTTTTTACTGTCGCAAATTTTAAATACGCCGAGGATTGCGTTTTCTATAGTAAATTTTTCAAAAAATAATTTTTTACTGTCGCAAATTTTAAATACGCCGAGGATTGCCTTTTCTATAGTAAATTTTTCAAAAAATAATTTTTTACTGTCGCAAATTTTAAATACGCCGAGGATTGCCTTTTCTATAGTAAATTTTTCAAAAAATAATTTTTTACTGTCGCAAATTTTAAATACGCCGAGGATTGCCTTTTCTATAGTAAATTTTTCAAAAAATTATTTTTTACTGTCGCAAATTTTAAATACGCCGAGGATTGCCTTTTCTATAGTAAATTTTTCAAAAAATAATTTTTTACTGTCGCAAATTTTAAATACGCCGAGGATTGCCTTTTCTATAGTAAATTTTTCAAAAAATACTTTTTTACTGTCGCAAATTTTAAATACGTCGAGGATTGACTTTTCTATAGTAAATTTATCAAAAAATTATTTTTTACGGTCGCAAATTTTTAATACGCCGAGGATTGCTTTTCCTATAGTGAATTTGTCAAAAAATAAATTTTTACTGCCGCAATTTTTAAATACGCCGAGGATTGCCTTTTCTATAGTAAATTTTTCAAAAAATAATTTTTTACTGTCGCAAATTTTAAATACGCCGAGGATTGCCTTTTCTATAGTAAATTTTTCAAAAAATAATTTTTTACTGTCGCAAATTTTAAATACGCCGAGGATTGCCTTTTCTATAGTAAATTTTTCAAAAAATAATTTTTTACTGTCGCAAATTTTAAATACGCCGAGGATTGCCTTTTCTATAGTAAATTTTTCAAAAATAATTTTTTACTGTCGCAAATTTTAAATACGCCGAGGATTGCCTTTTCTATAGTAAATTTTTCAAAAAATAATTTTTTACTGTCGCAAATTTTAAATACGCCGAGGATTGCCTTTTCTATAGTAAATTTTTCAAAAATAATTTTTTACTGTCGCAAATTTTAAATACGCCGGGGATTGCTTTTCTATAGTAAATTTTTCAAAAAATAATTTTTTACTGTCGAAAATTTTAAATACGCCGAGGATTGCCTTTTCTATAGTAAATTTTTCAAAAAATAATTTTTTACTGTCGCAAATTTTAAATACGTCGAGGATTGACTTTTCTATAGTAAATTTATCAAAAAAATATTTTTTACGGTCGCAAATTTTTAATACGCCGAGGATTGCCTTTCCTATAGTGAATTTGTCAAAAAATAAATTTTTACTGTCGCAAATTTTGAATACGCCGAGGATTGCCTTTTCTGTAGTAAATTTATCAAAAAATAATTTTTTACTGTCGCAAATTTTAAATACGCCGAGGATTGCCTTTTCTATAGTAAATTTTTCAAAAAATAATTTTTTACTGTCGCAAATTTTAAATACGCCGAGGATTGCCTTTTCTATAGTAAATTTTTCAAAAAATAATTTTTTACTGTCGCAAATTTTAAATACGCCGAGGATTGCCTTTTCTATAGTAAATTTTTCAAAAAATAATTTTTTACTGTCGCAAATTTTAAATACGTCGAGGATTGACTTTTCTATAGTAAATTTATCAAAAAATTATTTTTTACGGTCGCAAATTTTTAATACGCCGAGGATTGCCTTTCCTATAGTGAATTTGTCAAAAAATAAATTTTTACTGTCGCAAATTTTAAATACGCCGATGATTGCCTTTTCTATAGTAAATTTTTCAAAAAATAATTTTTTACTGTCGCAAATTTTAAATACGTCGAGGATTGCCTTTTCCATAGTAAATTTTTCAAAAAATAATTTTTTACTGTCGCAAATTTTAAATACGCCGAGGATTGCCTTTTCTATAGTAAATTTTTCAAAAAATAATTTTTTACTGTCGCAAATTTTAAATACGCCGAGGATTGCCTTTTCTATAGTAAATTTTTCAAAAAATAATTTTTTACTGTCGCAAATTTTAAATACGCCGAGGATTGCCTTTTCTATAGTAAATTTTCCAAAAAATAATTTTTTACTGTCGCAAATTTTAAATACGCCGAGGATTGCCTTTTCTATAGTAAATTTTTCAAAAATTATTTTTTTTTGTCGCAAATTTTAAATACGTCGAGGATTGACTTTTCTATAGTAAATTTATCAAAAAATTATTTTTTACGGTCGCAAATTTTTAATACGCCGGAGATTGCTTTTCCTATAGTGAATTTGTCAACAAATAAATTTTAACTGCCGCAAATTTTAAATACGCCGAGGATTGCCTTTTCTATAGTAAATTTTTCAAAAAATAATTTTTTACTGTCGCAAATTTTAAATACGCCGAGGATTGCCTTTTCTATAGTAAATTTTTCAAAAAATAATTTTTTACTGTCGCAAATTTTAAATACGCCGAGGATTGCCTTTTCTATAGTAAATTTTTCAAAACATAATTTTTTACTGTCGCAAATTTTAAATACGTCGAGGATTGCCTTTTCTATAGCAAATTTTTCAAAAAATAATTTTTTACTGTCGCAAATTTTAAATACGCCGAGGATTGCCTTTTCTATAGTAAATTTTTCAAAAAATAATTTTTTACTGTCGCAAACTTTAAATACGCCGAGGATTGCCTTTTCTATAGTAAATTTTTCAAAAAATAATTTTTTACTGTCGCAAATTTTAAATACGCCGAGGATTGCCTTTTCTATAGTAAATTTTTCAAAAAATAATTTTTTACTGTCGCAAATTTTAAATACGTCGAGGATTGACTTTTCTATAGTAAATTTATCAAAAAATTATTTTTTACGGTCGCAAATTTTTAATACGCCGAGGATTGCCTTTCCTATAGTGAATTTGTCAAAAAATAAATTTTTACTGTCGCAAATTTTAAATACGCCGAGGATTGCCTTTTCTATAGTAAATTTTTCAAAAAATAATTTTTTACTGTCGCAAATTTTAAATACGCCGAGGATTGCCTTTTCTATAGTAAATTTTTTAAAAAATAATTTTTTACTGTCGCAAATTTTAAATACGCCGAGGATTGCCTTTTCTATAGTAAATTTTTCAAAAAATAATTTTTTACTGTCGCAAATTTTAAATACACCGAGGATTGCCTTTTCTATAGTAAATTTTTCAAAAGATAATTTTTTACTCTCGCAAATTTTAAATACGCCGAGGATTGCGTTTTCTATAGTAAATTTTTCAAAAAATAATTTTTTACTGTCGCAAATTTTAAATACGCCGAGGATTGCCTTTTCTATAGTAAATTTTTCAAAAAATAATTTTTTACTGTCGCAAATTTTAAATACGCCGAGGATTGCCTTTTCTATAGTAAATTTTTCAAAAAATAATTTTTTACTGTCGCAAATTTTAAATACGCCGAGGATTGCCTTTTCTATAGTAAATTTTTCAAAAAATAATTTTTTACTGTCGCAAATTTTAAATACGTCGAGGATTGCCTTTTCTATAGTAAATTTATCAAAAAATTATTTTTTACGGTCGCAAATTTTTAATACGCCGAGGATTGCTTTTCCTATAGTGAATTTTTCAAAAAATAAATTTTTACTGCCACAAATTTTAAATACGTCGAGCATTGCCTTTTCTATAGTAAATTTTTCAAAAAATAATTTTTTACTGTCGCAAATTTTAAATACGCCGAGGATTGCCTTTTCTATAGTAAATTTTTTAAAAAATAATTTTTTACTGTCGCAAATTTTAAATACGCCGAGGATTGCCTTTTCTATAGTAAATTTTTCAAAAAATAATTTTTTACTGTCGCAAATTTTAAATACACCGAGGATTGCCTTTTCTATAGTAAATTTTTCAAAAGATAATTTTTTACTCTCGCAAATTTTAAATACGCCGAGGATTGCGTTTTCTATAGTAAATTTTTCAAAAAATAATTTTTTACTGTCGCAAATTTTAAATACGCCGAGGATTGCCTTTTCTATAGTAAATTTTTCAAAAAATAATTTTTTACTGTCGCAAATTTTAAATACGCCGAGGATTGCCTTTTCTATAGTAAATTTATCAAAAAATTATTTTTTACGGTCGAAAATTTTTAATACGCCGAGGATTGCTTTTCCTATAGTGAATTTGTCAAAAAATAAATTTTTACTGCCACAAATTTTAAATACGTCGAGGATTGCCTTTTCTATAGTAAATTTTTCAAAAAATAATTTTTTACTGTCGCAAATTTTAAATACGCCGAGGATTGCCTTTTCTATAGTAAATTTTTTAAAAAATAATTTTTTACTGTCGCAAATTTTAAATACGCCGAGGATTGCCTTTTCTATAGTAAATTTTTCAAAAAATAATTTTTTACTGTCGCAAATTTTAAATACACCGAGGATTGCCTTTTCTATAGTAAATTTTTCAAAAGATAATTTTTTACTCTCGCAAATTTTAAATACGCCGAGGATTGCGTTTTCTATAGTAAATTTTTAAAAAAATAATTTTTTACTGTCGCAAATTTTAAATACGCCGAGGATTGCCTTTTCTATAGTAAATTTTTCAAAAAATAATTTTTTACTGTCGCAAATTTTAAATACGCCGAGGATTGCCTTTTCTATAGTAAATTTTTCAAAAAATAATTTTTTACTGTCGCAAATTTTAAATACGCCGAGGATTGCCTTTTCTATAGTAAATTTTTCAAAAAATAATTTTTTACTGTCGCAAATTTTAAATACGCCGAGGATTGCCTTTTCTATAGTAAATTTTTCAAAAAATAATTTTTTACTGTCGCAAATTTTAAATACGCCGAGGATTGCCTTTTCTATAGTAAATTTTTCAAAAAATAATTTTTTACTGTCGCAAATTTTAAATACGTCGAGGATTGACTTTTCTATAGTAAATTTATCAAAAAATTATTTTTTACGGTCGCAAATTTTTAATACGCCGAGGATTGCTTTTCCTATAGTGAATTTGTCAAAAAATAAATTTTTACTGCCGCAAATTTTAAATACGCCGAGGATTGCCTTTTCTATAGTAAATTTTTCAAAAAATAATTTTTTACTGTCGCAAATTTTAAATACGCCGAGGATTGCCTTTTCTATAGTAAATTTTTCAAAAAATAATTTTTTACTGTCGCAAATTTTAAATACGCCGAGGATTGCCTTTTCTATAGTAAATTTTTCAAAAAATAATTTTTTACTGTCGCAAATTTTAAATACGCCGAGGATTGCCTTTTCTATATTAAATTTTTCAAAAATAATTTTTTACTGTCGCAAATTTTAAATACGCCGAGGATTGCCTTTTCTATAGTAAATTTTTCAAAAAATAATTTTTTACTGTCGCAAATTTTAAATACGCCGAGGATTGCCTTTTCTATAGTAAATTTTTCAAAAAATAATTTTTTACTGTCGCAAATTTTAAATACGCCGAGGATTGCCTTTTCTATAGTAAATTTTTCAAAAAATAATTTTTTACTGTCGAAAATTTTAAATACGCCGAGGATTGCCTTTTCTATAGTAAATTTTTCAAAAAATAATTTTTTACTGTCGCAAATTTTAAATACGTCGAGGATTGACTTTTCTATAGTAAATTTATCAAAAAATTATTTTTTACGGTCGCAAATTTTTAATACGCCGAGGATTGCCTTTCCTATAGTGAATTTGTCAAAAAATAAATTTTTACTGTCGCAAATTTTAAATACGCCGAGGATTGCCTTTTCTATAGTAAATTTATCAAAAAATAATTTTTTTCTGTCGCAAATTTTAAATGCGCCGAGGATTGCCTTTTCTATAGTAAATTTTTCAAAAAATAATTTTTTACTGTCGCAAATTTTCAATACGCCGAGGATTGCCTTTTCTATAGTAAATTTTTCAAAAAATAATTTTTTACTGTCGCAAATTTTAAATACGCCGAGGATTGCCTTTTCTATAGTAAATTTTTCAAAAAATAATTTTTTACTGTCGCAAATTTTAAATACACCGAGGATTGCCTTTTCTATAGTAAATTTTTCAAAAAATAATTTTTTACTGTCGCAAATTTTATATACGCCGAGGATTGCCTTTTCTATAGTAAATTTTTCAAAAAATAATTTTTTACTGTCGCAAATTTTAAATACGTCGAGGATTGCCTTTTCCATAGTAAATTTTTCAAAAAATAATTTTTTACTGTCGCAAATTTTAAATACGCCGAGGATTGCCTTTTCTATAGTAAATTTTTCAAAAAATAATTTTTTACTGTCGCAAATTTTAAATACGCCGAGGATTGCCTTTTCTATAGTAAATTTTTCAAAAAATAATTTTTTACTGTCGCAAATTTTAAATACACCGAGGATTGCCTTTTCTATAGTAAATTTTTCAAAAAATAATTTTTTACTGTCGCAAATTTTAAATACGCCGAGGATTGCCTTTTCTATAGTAAATTTTTCAAAAAATAATTTTTTACTGTCGCAAATTTTAAATACGCCGAGGATTGCCTTTTCTATAGTAAATTTTTCAAAAAATAATTTTTTACTGTCGCAAATTTTAAATACGCCGAGGATTGCCTTTTCTATAGTAAATTTTTCAAAAAATAATTTTTTTTGTCGCAAATTTTAAATACGTCGAGTATTGACTTTTCTATAGTAAATTTATCAAAAAATTATTTTTTACGGTCGCAAATTTTTAATACGCCGGAGATTGCTTTTCCTATAGTGAATTTGTCAACAAATAAATTTTTACTGCCGCAAATTTTAAATACGCCGAGGATTGCCTTTTCTATAGTAAATTTTTCAAAAAATAATTTTTTACTGTCGCAAATTTTAAATACGCCGAGGATTGCCTTTTCTATAGTAAATTTTTCAAAAAATAATTTTTTACTGTCGCAAATTTTAAATACGCCGAGGATTGCCTTTTCTATAGTAAATTTTTCAAAACATAATTTTTTACTGTCGCAAATTTTAAATACGTTGAGGATTGCCTTTTCTATAGCAAATTTTTCAAAAAATAATTTTTTACTGTCGCAAATTTTAAATACGTCGAGGATTGACTTTTCTATAGTAAATTTATCAAAAAATTATTTTTTACGGTCGCAAATTTTTAATACGCCGAGGATTGCCTTTCCTATAGTGAATTTGTCAAAAAATAAATTTTTACTGTCGCAAATTTTAAATACGCCGAGGATTGCCTTTTCTATAGTAAATTTTTCAAAAAATAATTTTTTACTGTCGCAAATTTTAAATACGCCGAGGATTGCCTTTTCTATAGTAAATTTTTTAAAAAATAATTTTTTACTGTCGCAAATTTTAAATACGCCGAGGATTGCCTTTTCTATAGTAAATTTTTCAAAAAATAATTTTTTACTGTCGCAAATTTTAAATACACCGAGGATTGCCTTTTCTATAGTAAATTTTTCAAAAGATAATTTTTTACTCTCGCAAATTTTAAATACGCCGAGGATTGCGTTTTCTATAGTAAATTTTTCAAAAAATAATTTTTTACTGTCGCAAATTTTAAATACGCCGAGGATTGCCTTTTCTATAGTAAATTTTTCAAAAAATAATTTTTTACTGTCGCAAATTTTAAATACGCCGAGGATTGCCTTTTCTATAGTAAATTTTTCAAAAAATAATTTTTTACTGTCGCAAATTTTAAATACGCCGAGGATTGCCTTTTCTATAGTAAATTTTTCAAAAAATAATTTTTTACTGTCGCAAATTTTAAATACGTCGAGGATTGCCTTTTCTATAGTAAATTTATCAAAAAATTATTTTTTACGGTCGCAAATTTTTAATACGCCGAGGATTGCTTTTCCTATAGTGAATTTTTCAAAAAATAAATTTTTACTGCCACAAATTTTAAATACGTCGAGCATTGCCTTTTCTATAGTAAATTTTTCAAAAAATAATTTTTTACTGTCGCAAATTTTAAATACGCCGAGGATTGCCTTTTCTATAGTAAATTTTTTAAAAAATAATTTTTTACTGTCGCAAATTTTAAATACGCCGAGGATTGCCTTTTCTATAGTAAATTTTTCAAAAAATAATTTTTTACTGTCGCAAATTTTAAATACACCGAGGATTGCCTTTTCTATAGTAAATTTTTCAAAAGATAATTTTTTACTCTCGCAAATTTTAAATACGCCGAGGATTGCGTTTTCTATAGTAAATTTTTCAAAAAATAATTTTTTACTGTCGCAAATTTTAAATACGCCGAGGATTGCCTTTTCTATAGTAAATTTTTCAAAAAATAATTTTTTACTGTCGCAAATTTTAAATACGCCGAGGATTGCCTTTTCTATAGTAAATTTATCAAAAAATTATTTTTTACGGTCGAAAATTTTTAATACGCCGAGGATTGCTTTTCCTATAGTGAATTTGTCAAAAAATAAATTTTTACTGCCACAAATTTTAAATACGTCGAGGATTGCCTTTTCTATAGTAAATTTTTCAAAAAATAATTTTTTACTGTCGCAAATTTTAAATACGCCGAGGATTGCCTTTTCTATAGTAAATTTTTTAAAAAATAATTTTTTACTGTCGCAAATTTTAAATACGCCGAGGATTGCCTTTTCTATAGTAAATTTTTCAAAAAATAATTTTTTACTGTCGCAAATTTTAAATACACCGAGGATTGCCTTTTCTATAGTAAATTTTTCAAAAGATAATTTTTTACTCTCGCAAATTTTAAATACGCCGAGGATTGCGTTTTCTATAGTAAATTTTTAAAAAAATAATTTTTTACTGTCGCAAATTTTAAATACGCCGAGGATTGCCTTTTCTATAGTAAATTTTTCAAAAAATAATTTTTTACTGTCGCAAATTTTAAATACGCCGAGGATTGCCTTTTCTATAGTAAATTTTTCAAAAAATAATTTTTTACTGTCGCAAATTTTAAATACGCCGAGGATTGCCTTTTCTATAGTAAATTTTTCAAAAAATAATTTTTTACTGTCGCAAATTTTAAATACGCCGAGGATTGCCTTTTCTATAGTAAATTTTTCAAAAAATAATTTTTTACTGTCGCAAATTTTAAATACGCCGAGGATTGCCTTTTCTATAGTAAATTTTTCAAAAAATAATTTTTTACTGTCGCAAATTTTAAATACGTCGAGGATTGACTTTTCTATAGTAAATTTATCAAAAAATTATTTTTTACGGTCGCAAATTTTTAATACGCCGAGGATTGCTTTTCCTATAGTGAATTTGTCAAAAAATAAATTTTTATTGCCGCAAATTTTAAATACGCCGAGGATTGCCTTTTCTATAGTAAATTTTTCAAAAAATAATTTTTTACTGTCGCAAATTTTAAATACGCCGAGGATTGCCTTTTCTATAGTAAATTTTTCAAAAAATAATTTTTTACTGTCGCAAATTTTAAATACGCCGAGGATTGCCTTTTCTATAGTAAATTTTTCAAAAAATAATTTTTTACTGTCGCAAATTTTAAATACGCCGAGGATTGCCTTTTCTATATTAAATTTTTCAAAAATAATTTTTTACTGTCGCAAATTTTAAATACGCCGAGGATTGCCTTTTCTATAGTAAATTTTTCAAAAAATAATTTTTTACTGTCGCAAATTTTAAATACGCCGAGGATTGCCTTTTCTATAGTAAATTTTTCAAAAAATAATTTTTTACTGTCGCAAATTTTAAATACGCCGAGGATTGCCTTTTCTATAGTAAATTTTTCAAAAAATAATTTTTTACTGTCGAAAATTTTAAATACGCCGAGGATTGCCTTTTCTATAGTAAATTTTTCAAAAAATAATTTTTTACTGTCGCAAATTTTAAATACGTCGAGGATTGACTTTTCTATAGTAAATTTATCAAAAAATTATTTTTTACGGTCGCAAATTTTTAATACGCCGAGGATTGCCTTTCCTATAGTGAATTTGTCAAAAAATAAATTTTTACTGTCGCAAATTTTAAATACGCCGAGGATTGCCTTTTCTATAGTAAATTTATCAAAAAATAATTTTTTTCTGTCGCAAATTTTAAATGCGCCGAGGATTGCCTTTTCTATAGTAAATTTTTCAAAAAATAATTTTTTACTGTCGCAAATTTTCAATACGCCGAGGATTGCCTTTTCTATAGTAAATTTTTCAAAAAATAATTTTTTACTGTCGCAAATTTTAAATACGCCGAGGATTGCCTTTTCTATAGTAAATTTTTCAAAAAATAATTTTTTACTGTCGCAAATTTTAAATACACCGAGGATTGCCTTTTCTATAGTAAATTTTTCAAAAAATAATTTTTTACTGTCGCAAATTTTATATACGCCGAGGATTGCCTTTTCTATAGTAAATTTTTCAAAAAATAATTTTTTACTGTCGCAAATTTTAAATACGTCGAGGATTGCCTTTTCCATAGTAAATTTTTCAAAAAATAATTTTTTACTGTCGCAAATTTTAAATACGC
>CAWUPM010000729.1:0-22891 GCA_963924295.1 Dioctria rufipes | reverse complement strand
GGAAAGGCAATCCTCGGTATATTTAAAATTTGCCACAGTAAAAATTTATTTTTTGACAAATTCACTATAGAAAAGGCAATCCTCGTCGTATTTAAAATTTGCGACCGTAAAAAATATTATTTTAACAAATTCACTATAGAAAAGGCAATCCTCGGCGTATTTAAAATTTGCGACAGTAAAAAATTATTTTTTGAAAAATTTATTATAGAAAAGGCAATCCTCGGCGTATTTAAAATTTGCGACAGTAAAAAATTATTTTTTGAAAAATTTACTATAGAAAAGGCAATCCTCGGCGTATTTAAAATATGCGACAGTAAAAATTTATTTTTTGACAAATTCACTATAGAAAAGGCAATCCTCCGCGTATTTAAAATTTGCTTCCGTAAAAAATATTATTTTGACAAATTCACTATAGAAAAGGCAATCCTCGGCGTATTTAAAATTTGCGACAGCAAAAAATAATTTTTTGAAAAATTAAAATTTGCGACCGTAAAAAATAATTTCTTGAAAAATTTACTATAGAAAAGGCAATCCTCCGCGTATTTAAAATTTGCGACAGCAAAAAATTATTTTTTGAAAATTTACTATAGAAAAGGCAATCCTCGGCGTATTTAAAATTTGCGACAGTAAAAAAGTATTTTTTGAAAAATTTACTATAGAAAAGGCAATCCTCGGCGTATTTAAAATTTGCGACAGTAAAAAATTATTTTTTGAAAAGTTTACTATAGAAAAGGCAATCCTCGGCGTATTTAAAATTTGCCACTGTAAAAAATTATTTTTGGCAAATTCACTATAGAAAAGGCAATCCTCGGCGTATTTAAAACTAGCGACAGTAAAAAATATTGTTTTGACATATTCACTATAGAAAAGGCAATCCCCGGCGTATTTAAAATTTGCGACAGTAAAAAATTATATTTCGAAAAATTTACTATAGAAAAGGCAATCCTCGGCGTATTTAAAATTGCGACAGCAAAAAATAATTTTTTGAAAAGTTCACTATAGAAAAGGCAATCATCGGAATATTTAAAATTTGCCACTGTAAAAATTTATTTTTTGACAAATTCACTATGGAAAGGCAATCCTCGGTATATTTAAAATTTGCCACAGTAAAAATTTATTTTTTGACAAATTCACTATAGAAAAGGCAATCCTCGGCATATTTAAAATTTGCGACAGTAAAAAATAATTTTTTGACAAATTCACTATAGAAAAGGCAATCGTCGGCGTATTTAAAATTTGCGACAGTAAAAAATTATGTTTTGAAAAATTTACTATAGAAAAGGCAATCCTCGGCGTATTTAAAATTTGCGACAGTAAAAATTTATTTTTTGACAAATTCACTATAGAAAAGGCAATCCGCAGCGTATTTAAAATTTGCGAAAGTAAAAAATTATGTTTTGAAAAATTTACTATAGAAAAGGCAATCCTCGGCGTATTTAAAATTTGCGACAGCAAAAAATAATTTTTTGAAAAATTCACTATATAAAAGGCAATCATCGGTATATTTAAAATTTGCCACTGTAAAAATTTATTTTTTGACAAATTCACTATAGAAAAGTGTTACGTTTTAAATAAAACACGAGGTTTGACTTAACTAGATTTAATAATAATAAATATGAGCGCACATGGTGATGCTATCCGCTAGGGTGATTGGATTACACTGAATTCAGATTAGAGATAAGTGCTCATTTAAAAACGGGTGAACGGTAGTTGTATAGTCATACATATTGATAAAGAATAAACAAGTATGTAGTTAGGTGGGTATACTTGTATACACATTCAAGACATATACAACAGCTTCTCCCCTTTTTAATCAAGCACCTATTATGTATTTTTAGAACTTATTGGTTTCGTTACAATTCCGATTAACCTTTAAAATTTAATTCATACAGCTTAATTTAATTCATACAGCTTATTTAATTCATACAGCTTATTTATCTCTTCCTTAAAAATTCTGCTACCCTAAACCTTTCTGGCGGTTTCTTACTTCTAGTTGATCGCCTTAACTTAACTAATCCAGAATACTTCTTTTTTTGTTTACTTATGTTCTTATTACTATGATAGGAGGATTGCTTTACATTACGTTCTTCTTTTTCCAAAATATTAGGATTAATATCACATATATATGAAATTTATCGTGCAAATTTCTTTTCCTTAATTGATTTTCGTGAACAAATCGGATATTTCCCTTTACTTCAATTAGATATGTTACTTTACTTACAACTTTTCTTATTATACATGGAATCCATTTAACAAAACTCTTATAGTGATTTCTGTACATAATCTCCTCCCCCTCTTTAAATTTGTATTTCACATTTTCACATTTATGTTTTGGAACTATATAATTTTTTTCTTCATAATTAATTTGTTCGTTTAAATTTTTTTTCTTATTTAAAAAATCTAAAATATATTTTGGCTTATAACTTAACAACAATTCAATTGGTGTCTTAGAGGTTACTGTGCTTGGTGTATTCCGATATGTCAACAAAAACTTCCTAACTTTGGCTTGCAAGGTCAATCGACTATTCCCGTCCAAACAAAATTTCCTTAAAACTGATTTTGCCGTTTGCACTGCTCTTTCAGCTAACCCATTAGATTGTGGGTGGTAAGCTGGTGACTTTAGTAATCTTATATCATGTTCTTTACAATACTTTCCCCATGAAAAGGAATTAAATGGTGGCCCGTTATCACTAACGATAGTGTCTGGCAATCCGAATAATTGAAATATCTTTTCTACTTCGGAAACTAGCTGATTGCAATTTGTAGACTGCATTAACTTGATATCAATAAATTTACTGTAAGCGTCAACAATTATTAGGAATGTTTTTCCTGAGAAGTAGAAGAAATCAAGGTGGACTCTTTGAAAGCGTGATTCCGCTTCAGGCCATCTTGACTGTACTGGCTTTCTGCTCACGTTTTGGCATTGTTGGCATATCGAACAAGAGTTGACAAAATTAGTAATATCATCATCGATTGATGGCCACCATACATAGGACCGCGCCAACATTTTCATTCGTGCTATACCTATGTGGCCTTCATGTATAGCTTTAAGAACTCTGAGTTGAAGTGCTTTTGGGACTACTACCCGATGCGCATAAAAAATGCAATTATTTTCTATACATAAACTGTTTCGTTTTAAAAAGTACGGCCTAATATTTTCTGTTATTTTCATAGGCCACTTCTGTTTTAGGTATGAATGGATTCTATTTAAAATGTCATCGGCTTCTGTAAATTTTGTCATTGCTTCTAAATTTATGAAATGTTCGCTTGTGGAGTAATAATTTAGGAATGTATATTTAATATTTGAATCTTCACGTAAGGGCAGTCTCGAAAGGCAATCAACGTGACCCATCTTAGATCCTTTACGAAACGCGATTTTGTAATTATATTGGGACAATATGACTGCCCATCTTTGTAGCCTAGCCATTGCCACAGCGGAATTATTTTTATTTGGGCTAAATATTTCTTTAAGTGCTTGGTGATCAGTATATATTGTAAATGTTTGGCCATATAAATAATTGTGGAATTTCTTAAGTGCAAAGATGATGGCCAGAGCTTCACGGTGTAATTGAGAATAATTACGTTCTGCATTTGAAAGAGTGCATGATGCAAAAAATACCGGTTTTTCTACACCTTTAACTGAATGACATAAGATAGCACTCCATAGGGACTTGCGTCAGTAACTACTATTAAGGGTTTATCTGGGTCATACAACTCCAGAAGGTTGTTAGATACTAATAACCTTTTACTATTTACGAATGCTTCTTCACAAGGTGTGTCCCAAATGAACGAACTGTCTCTTTTCAATAGATTATATAGAGGCTGAATGACTGTTGCTAATTTTGGTAGAAATCTATTATAATAATTAAGTAATCCTAAATAAGATTGGAGCTGAACTAAATTTTGAGGAGTTGGCGCATTTGTTATCGCTTTAACTTTACTCTCATTTGGCCTTATACCATCTGCTGACAACGTGTGCCCCAAGTAATCCACTTTGGAATTTAAAAATATACATTTTGTTAAATTAATTCTAACGTTATGCTTTTGCAGACGTGATAAAACTTCAAATAACTTGTTCCTGCATTCTTCTTCTGATGCGCCCCCAATTAATATATCGTCAAGATAACAATAAACATTTTTCATGCCTATTAGTATACGATCCATTACAGACTGAAAAATAGCAGGTGCACTGCTTATACCGAACACTAAACGAGTGAAGGCAAAAAGTCCCTTAAAGGTATTAATAACTAGTAACTGTTGTGATTCTTTGGTAACGGACAGTTGTTGGTAAGCCCCGGTTAAATCAATTACTGAAAAGTATTTACATCCTGCTAACCCTGCAAAAATATCTTCTACTTTTGGTAAGGGATAATATTTGGTTTCAATGCACTTATTAATCGTGACTTTACAGTCCATACAAATTCTAATGTTTCCGTCTTTTTTAGGAACTATCACAATTGGGCTTGCCCACTGGCTAGACTCTACAGGAATTAAAATTTTTTCGTTTACTAGTCTATTCAATTCTTTTTCAACTTTATCGCGAAGTTTGTATGGAACATTATACGCGGCATGAAAAATTGGACTTTGATTGTCTTTTAAGACGATATCTGCTTCAAACCCCACAATTGTACTGTTTAATTCAGTAGCTGTTATCGAAGGAAATTTTGTTTGGATTTCCTTAATAATATTTTGTGATTTTGTACTTACATTGTTACACAAATTTTTCAAACCAGTAAATTTGTTTCTCCAATCTGGGAATAATCGATCTATCCAATAACGGCCCATTAAACTATGCTCGGGTGTTTCTCCTTTAATAACGAAAAGTGGTAGTTTTAATTGTTGACAGCTAGAATTCACCATTACATCAATATATCCTAAACATTTGATTTCATTACCTGTAACGGAATGTAATTTTATATTTGTTCTCAACAATTTACATTTAAAAAATTTAAGACGATACTCTTTTTCACTTATGATTGACGCGGCAGCTCCGGTGTCGACTTCCATTTTTAAAATTTGATCATTGATCACCAATTCTATCTCTTGGGAATTATTGCTGTGGCCCACTTGATATATACCCTTCATGTTTACTTTAGATTTGCACATTGAAGAAATATGACCTTTTTTATCACATGCGAAGCACTTCCACTCTCTTGCTGGACAATTAAATTGGTAATGTTCACTACTACCGCATCTGTGACACTGTCGTTCGGGGAATTTGCGCTGTTTTTGTAATTTCTTATCTGTTGGTTTTGTGTAATTACGGAACGATTTGTTAGTACTTTGGTGCTGTTGATACTTGCTTTGTACTCCGGAATCACGAATACCTCGAGTTTTGTTTACGTGGTAATTGCTATGAACGTAACTATTGTGCACTGAATGATAAGTTGCTGGATGTATCGATCTTGAAGCATTTTCCGATGACTCGTAATTTAATGCTTTTTGACAGCATTGCTCGAAAGAAAGAGAATCATCACTCAAGAGAACTTGTTGAACTTTATCATTTTTTAATCCTGCTATAAATCGGTCGGCTAAGGCATCATCCAGAATTCTCGATTTGTAGATAGCTACATGCGTTTCGTTTTTTGATGTGTCCAGAAAATCTCCGAATCGGCACGTTTGCGCTGCAGATTTTAGACGTACAACGAAATCACTAATGTTTTCACCATCTTCTTGAATAATTTTATGAAATTTGTACCGTTCTGCACGCTTGTTTTCCTTAGGAGCGAAATGATTTCTCAGCAATTCTAGGAGGTCATCAAATTTGTTTGCGCTTGGGAGATCGGGTACCGTTAGTGACATCAAAATTTCGTATACCTCTGCACCAATTATTGTCACGAAAAGAGGTGTTTTTGCATCTTCTTGCACATCATTCACCAAAAAAAAAATTGTTTTAATCTATCTTCGTAAGACTTGAAATTACCTCCGGGCACAAAAGGTTCTATTGAGCCAATTAAACGAGACATTATAATTTTTCACGTGCACGTGTTTTAGGAATTTTTTCTAATTATACACTTTCATTAAGAGCGTGTATGTAATTACCGCGATCCCATCCTCGTCGCCAAAAATGTTACGTTTTAAATAAAACACGAGGTTTGACTTAACTAGATTTAATAATAATAAATATGAGCGCACATGGTGATGCTATCCGCTAGGGTGATTGGATTACACTGAATTCAGATTAGAGATAAGTGCTCATTTAAAAACGGGTGAACGGTAGTTGTATAGTCATACATATTGATAAAGAATAAACAAGTATGTAGTTAGGTGGGTATACTTGTATACACATTCAAGACATATACAACAAAAAGGCAATCCTCGGCGTATTTAAAATTTGCGACAGTAAAAAAGTATTTTTTGAAAAGTTTACTATAGAAAAGGCAATCCTCGGCGTATTTAAAATTTGCCACAGTAAAAAATTATTTTTTGGCAAATTCACTATAGAAAAGGCAATCCTCGGGGTATTTAAAATTTTCGACAGTAAAAAATTATTTTTTGACAAATTCACCATAGAAAAGGTAATCCTCGGCGTATTTAAAATTTGTGACAGTAAAAAAATAATTTTTCGAAAAATTTACTATAGAAAAGGCAATCCTCGGCGTATTTAAAATTTGCGACAGTAAAAAATAATTTTTTGAAAAATTCACTATAGAAAAGGCAATCCTCGGTATATTTAAAATTTGCGACAGTAAAAAATTATTTTTTGACAAATTCACTATAGAAATGGCAATCCTTGGCGCATTCAAAATTTGCGACAGTAAAAAATATTATTTTGACAAACTCACTAAAGAAAAGGCAATCCTCGGCGTATTTAAAATTTGCGACAGTAAAAAATTATTTTTTGATAAATTTACTATAGAAAAGGCAATACTAGGCGTGTTTAAAATTTTCGACAGTAAAAAATTATTTTTTGACAAATTCACTATAGAAAATGCAATCCTCGGCGTATTTAAAATTTGCGACAATAAAAAATATTATTTTGACAAATTCACTATAGAAAAGGCAATCCTCGGTATGCTTAAAATTTGCGACAGTAAAAAATTATTTTTTGACAAATTCACTATAGAAAAGGTAATCCTCGGCGTATTTAAAATTTTCGACAGTAAAAAATTATTTTTTGGCAAATTCGCTATAGAAAAGGCAATCCTCGGCGTATTTAAAATTTGCGACCGTAAAAAATTATTTTTTGAAAAATTTACTCTAGAAAAGGCAATCCTCGGCGTATTTAAAATTTGCGACAGTAAAAAATTATTTTTTGAAAAATTTACTATAGAAAAGGCAATCCTCCGCGTATTTAAAATTTGCGACAGTAAAAAATTATTTTTTGAAAAATTTACTATAGAAAAGGCAATCCTCGGGGTATTTAAAATTTTCGACAGTAAAAAATTATTTTTTGACAAATTCACCATAGAAAAGGTAATCCTCGGCGTATTTAAAATTTGTGACAGTAAAAAATAATTTTTCGAAAAATTTACTATAGAAAAGGCAATCCTCGGCATATTTAAAATTTGCGACAGCAAAAAATAATTTTTTGAAAAATTCACTATAGAAAAGGCAATCATCGGTATATTTAAAATTTGCCACTGTAAAAATTTATTTTTTGACAAATTCACTATAGAAAAGGCAATCCTCGGCGTATTAAAAACTTGCGACAGTAACAAATTATTTTTTGAAAAATTTACTATAGAAAAGGCAATCCTCGGCGTATTTAAAATTTGCGACAGTAAATATTTATTTTTTGACAAATTCACTATAGAAAAGGCAATCCGCGGCGTATTTAAAATTTGCGAAAGTAAAAAATTATGTTTTGAAAAATTTACTATAGAAAAGGCAATCCTCGGCGTATTTAAAATTTGCGACAGCAAAAAATAATTTTTTGAAAAATTCACTATATAAAAGGCAATCATCGGTATATTTAAAATTTGCCACTGTAAAAATTTATTTTTTGACAAATTCACTATAGAAAAGGAAATCCTCGACGTATTTAAAATTTGCGACAGTAAAAAATTATTTTTTGAAAAATTTACTATAGAAAAGGCAATCCTCGGCGTATTTAAAATTTGCGACAGTAAAAAAGTATTTTTTGAAAAATTTACTATAGAAAAGGCAATCCTCGGCGTATTAAAAATTTGCGACAGTAAAAAATTATTTTTTGAAAAATTTACTATAGAAAAGGCAATCCTCGGCGTATTTAAAATTTGCCACAGTAAAAAATTATTTTTTGGCAAATTCACTATAGAAAAGGCAATCCTCGGCGTATTTAAAATTTGTGACAGTAAAAAATAATTTTTCGAAAAATTTACTATAGAAAAGGCAATCCTCGGCGTATTTAAAATTTGCGACAGTAAAAAATAATTTTTTGAAAAATTCACTATAGAAAAGGCAATCCTCGGTATATTTAAAATTTGCGACAGTAAAAAATTATTTTTTGACAAATTCACTATAGAAATGGCAATCCTTGGCGCATTCAAAATTTGCGACAGTAAAAAATATTATTTTGACAAACTCACTAAAGAAAAGGCAATCCTCGGCGTATTTAAAATTTGCGAGAGTAAAAAATTATTTTTTGATAAATTTACTATAGAAAAGGCAATACTAGGCGTGTTTAAAATTTTGGACAGTAAAAAATTATTTTTTGACAAATTCACTATAGAAAATGCAATCCTCGGCGTATTTAAAATTTGCGACAATAAAAAATATTATTTTGACAAATTCACTATAGAAAAGGCAATCCTCGGTATGTTTAAAATTTGCGACAGTAAAAAATTATTTTTTGACAAATTCACTATAGAAAAGGTAATCCTCGGCGTATTTAAAATTTTCGACAGTAAAAAATTATTTTTTGACAAATTCGCTATAGAAAAGGCAATCCTCGGCGTATTTAAAATTTGCGACCGTAAAAAATAATTTCTTGAAAAATTTAATATAGAAAAGGGAATCCTCGGCGTATTTAAAATTTGCGACAGTAAAAAATTATTTTTTGAAAAATTTACTCTAGAAAAGGCAATCCTCGGCGTATTTAAAATTTGCGACAGTAAAAAATTATTTTTTGAAAAATTTACTATAGAAAAGGCAATCCTCCGCGTATTTAAAATTTGCGACAGTAAAAAATTATTTTTTGAAAAATTTACTATAGAAAAGGCAATCCTCGGCGTATTTAAAATTTGCGACAGTAAAAAATAATTTTTTGAAAAATTTACTATAGGAAAGGCAATCCTCGGCGTATTTAAAAATTGCGACAGTAAAAAATTATTTTTTGACAAATTCACTATAGAAATGGCAATCCTTGGCGCATTCAAAATTTGCGACAGTAAAAAATATTATTTTGACAAACTCACTAAAGAAAAGGCAATCCTCGGCGTATTTAAAATTTGCGACAGTAAAAAATTATTTTTTGATAAATTTACTATAGAAAAGGCAATACTAGGCGTGTTTAAAATTTTCGACAGTAAAAAATTATTTTTTGACAAATTCACTATAGAAAATGCAATCCTCGGCGTATTTAAAATTTGCGACAATAAAAAATATTATTTTGACAAATTCACTATAGAAAAGGCAATCCTCGGTATGTTTAAAATTTGCGACAGTAAAAAATTATTTTTTGACAAATTCACTATAGAAAAGGTAATCCTCGGCGTATTTAAAATTTTCGACAGTAAAAAATTATTTTTTGACAAATTCGCTATAGAAAAGGCAATACTCGGCGTATTTAAAATTTGCGACCGTAAAAAATAATTTCTTGAAAAATTTACTATAGAAAGGGCAATCCTCGGCGTATTTAAAATTTGCGACAGTAAAAAATTATTTTTTGAAAAATTTACTCTAGAAAAGGCAATCCTCGGCGTATTTAAAATTTGCGACAGTAAAAAATTATTTTTTGAAAAATTTACTATAGAAAAGGCAATCCTCCGCGTATTTAAAATTTGCGACAGTAAAAAATTATTTTTTGAAAAATTTACTATAGAAAAGGCAATCCTCGGCGTATTTAAAATTTGCGACAGTAAAAAATTATTTTTTGAAAAATTTACTATAGAAAAGGCAATCCTCGGCGTATTTAAAAATTGCGACAGTAAAAAATTATTTTTTGAAAAATTTACTATAGAAAAGGCAATCCTCGGCGTATTTAGAATTTGCGACAGTAAAAAATTATTTTTTGAAAAATTTACTATAGAAAAGGCAATCCTCGGCGTATTTAAAATTTGCGACAGTAAAAAATTATTTTTTGACAAATTTACTATAGAAAAGGCAATCCTCGGCGTATTTAAAATTTGCGACAGCAAAAAATAATTTTTTGAAAAATTCACTATAGAAAAGGCAATCATCGGTATATTTAAAATCTGCCACTGTAAAAATTTATTTTTTGACAAATTCACTATAGAAAAGGCAATCCTCGGCGTATTAAAAATTTGCGACAGTAAAAAATTATTTTTTGAAAAATTTACTATAGAAAATGCAATCCTCGGCATATTAAAAATTTGCGACAGTAAAAAATAATTTTTTGAAAAATTCACTATAGAAAAGGCAATCCTCGGTATATTTAAAATTTGCGAGAGTAAAAAATTATTTTTTGACAAATTCACTATAGAAAAGGCAATTCTCGGCGCATTCAAAATTTGCGACAGTAAAAAGTATTATTTTGACAAATTCACTAAAGAAAAGGCAATCCTCGGCGTATTTAAAATTTGCCACAGAAAAAAATTATTTTTTGATAAATTTACTATAGAAAAGGCAATACTCGGCGTGTTTAAAATTTTCGACAGTAAAAAATTATTTTTTGACAAATTCACTATAGAAAATGCAACCCTCGGCGTATTTAAAATTTGCGACAATAAAAAATATTATTTTGACAAATTCACTATAGAAAAGGCAATCATCGGTATATTTAAAATCTGCCACTGTAAAAATTTATTTTTTGACAAATTCACTATAGAAAAGGCAATCCTCGGCGTATTAAAAATTTGCAACAGTAAAAAATTATTTTTTGAAAAATTTACTATAGAAAATGCAATCCTCGGCATATTAAAAATTTGCGACAGTAAAAAATAATTTTTTGAAAAATTCACTATAGAAAAGGCAATCCTCGGTATATTTAAAATTTGCGAGAGTAAAAAATTATTTTTTGACAAATTCACTATAGAAAAGGCAATTCTCGGCGCATTCAAAATTTGCGACAGTAAAAAGTATTATTTTGACAAATTCACTAAAGAAAAGGCAATCCTCGGCGTATTTAAAATTTGCCACAGAAAAAAATTATTTTTTGAAAAATTTACTATAGAAAAGGCAATCCTCGGCGTATTTAAAATTTTCGACAGTAAAAAATCATTTTTTGACAAATTCGCTATAGAAAAGGCAATCCTCGGCGTATTTAAAATTTGCGACCGTAAAAAATTATTTCTTGAAAAATTTACTATAGAAAAGGCAATCCTCGGCGTATTTAAAATTTGCGACAGTAAAAAATTATTTTTTGAAAAATTTACTCTAGAAAAGGCAATCCTCGGCGTATTTAAAATTTGCGACTGTAAAAAATTATTTTTTGAAAAATTTACTATAGAAAAGGCAATCCTCGGCGTATTTAAAATTTGCGACAGTAAAAAATTATTTTTTGAAAAATTTACTATAGAAAAGGCAATCCTCGGCGTATTAAAAATTTGCGACCGTAAAAAATAATTTTTTGAGAAATTTACTATAGAAAATGCAATCCTCGGTATATTTAAAATTTGCGACAGTAAAAAATTATTTTTTGGCAAATTCACTATAGAAAAGGCAATCCTCGGGGTATTTAAAATTCTCGATAGTAAAAAATTATTTTTTGACAAATTCACCATAGAAAAGTTAATCCTCGGCGTATTTAAAATTTGCGACAGTAAAAAATAATTTTTTGAAAAATTTACTATAGAAAAGGCAATCCTTGGCGTATTTAAAATTTGCGACCGTAAAAAATAATTTCTTGAAAAATTTACTATAGAAAAGGCAATCCTCGGCGTATTTAAAATTTGCGACAGTAAAAAATTATTTTTTGAAAAATTTACTCTAGAAAAGGCAATCCTCGGCGTATTTAAAATTTGCGACAGTAAAAAATTATTTTTTGAAAAATTTACTATAGAAAAGGCAATCCTCCGCGTATTTAAAATTTGCGACAGTAAAAAATTATTTTTTGAAAAATTTACTATAGAAAAGCCAATCCTCGGCGTATTTAAAATTTGCGACAGTAAAAAATTATTTTTTGAAAAATTTACTATAGAAAAGGCAATCCTCGGCGTATTTAAAAATTGCGACAGTAAAAAATTATTTTTTGAAAAATTTACTATAGAAAAGGCAATCCTCGGCGTATTTAGAATTTGCGACAGTAAAAAATTATTTTTTGAAAAATTTACTATAGAAAAGGCAATCCTCGGCGTATTTAAAATTTGCGACAGTAAAAAATTATTTTTTGACAAATTTACTATAGAAAAGGCAATCCTCGGCGTATTTAAAATTTGCGACAGCAAAAAATAATTTTTTGAAAAATTCACTATAGAAAAGGCAATCATCGGTATATTTAAAATCTGCCACTGTAAAAATTTATTTTTTGACAAATTCACTATAGAAAAGGCAATCCTCGGCGTATTAAAAATTTGCGACAGTAAAAAATTATTTTTTGAAAAATTTACTATAGAAAATGCAATCCTCGTCATATTAAAAATTTGCGACAGTAAAAAATAATTTTTTGAAAAATTCACTATAGAAAAGGCAATCCTCGGTATATTTAAAATTTGCGAGAGTAAAAAATTATTTTTTGACAAATTCACTATAGAAAAGGCAATTCTCGGCGCATTCAAAATTTGCGACAGTAAAAAGTATTATTTTGACAAATTCACTAAAGAAAAGGCAATCCTCGGCGTATTTAAAATTTGCCACAGAAAAAAATTATTTTTTGATAAATTTACTATAGAAAAGGCAATACTCGGCGTGTTTAAAATTTTCGACAGTAAAAAATTATTTTTTGACAAATTCACTATAGAAAATGCAACCCTCGGCGTATTTAAAATTTGCGACAATAAAAAATATTATTTTGACAAATTCACTATAGAAAAGGCAATCATCGGTATATTTAAAATCTGCCACTGTAAAAATTTATTTTTTGACAAATTCACTATAGAAAAGGCAATCCTCGGCGTATTAAAAATTTGCGACAGTAAAAAATTATTTTTTGAAAAATTTACTATAGAAAATGCAATCCTCGGCATATTAAAAATTTGCGACAGTAAAAAATAATTTTTTGAAAAATTCACTATAGAAAAGGCAATCCTCGGTATATTTAAAATTTGCGAGAGTAAAAAATTATTTTTTGACAAATTCACTATAGAAAAGGCAATTCTCGGCGCATTCAAAATTTGCGACAGTAAAAAGTATTATTTTGACAAATTCACTAAAGAAAAGGCAATCCTCGGCGTATTTAAAATTTGCCACAGAAAAAAATTATTTTTTGAAAAATTTACTATAGAAAAGGCAATCCTCGGCGTATTTAAAATTTTCGACAGTAAAAAATCATTTTTTGACAAATTCGCTATAGAAAAGGCAATCCTCGGCGTATTTAAAATTTGCGACCGTAAAAAATTATTTCTTGAAAAATTTACTATAGAAAAGGCAATCCTCGGCGTATTTAAAATTTGCGACAGTAAAAAATTATTTTTTGAAAAATTTACTCTAGAAAAGGCAATCCTCGGCGTATTTAAAATTTGCGACTGTAAAAAATTATTTTTTGAAAAATTTACTATAGAAAAGGCAATCCTCGGCGTATTTAAAATTTGCGACAGTAAAAAATTATTTTTTGAAAAATTTACTATAGAAAAGGCAATCCTCGGCGTATTAAAAATTTGCGACCGTAAAAAATAATTTTTTGAGAAATTTACTATAGAAAATGCAATCCTCGGTATATTTAAAATTTGCGACAGTAAAAAATTATTTTTTGGCAAATTCACTATAGAAAAGGCAATCCTCGGGGTATTTAAAATTCTCGATAGTAAAAAATTATTTTTTGACAAATTCACCATAGAAAAGTTAATCCTCGGCGTATTTAAAATTTGCGACAGTAAAAAATAATTTTTTGAAAAATTTACTATAGAAAAGGCAATCCTTGGCGTATTTAAAATTTGCGACAGTAAAAAATTATTTTTTGAAAAATTTACTATAGAAAAGGCAATCCTCGGCGTATTTAAAACTTGCGACAGTAAAAAATTATTTTTTGAAAAATTTACTATAGAAAAGGCAATCCTCGGCGTATTTAAAATTTGCGACAGTAAAAAATTATTTTTTGAAAAATTTACTATAGAAAAGGCAATCCTCGGCGTATTTAAAATTTGCGACAGTAAAAAATTATTTTTTGAAAAATTTACTATAGAAAAGGCAATCCTCGGCGTATTTAAAATTTGCCACAGTAAAAAATTATTTTTTGGCAAATTCACTATAGAAAAGGCAATCCTCGGGGTATTTAAAATTTTCGACAGTAAAAAATTATTTTTTGGCAAATTCACTATAGAAAAGGCAATCCTCGGGGTATTTAAAATTTTCGACAGTAAAAAATTATTTTTTGACAAATTCACCATAGAAAAGGTAATCCTCGGCGTATTTAAAATTTGTGACAGTAAAAAATAATTTTTCGAAAAATTTACTATAGAAAAGGCAATCCTCGGCGTATTTAAAATTTGCGACAGTAAAAAATTATTTTTTGAAAAATTTACTATAGAAAAGGCAATCCTCGGCGTATTTAAAATTTGCGACAGTGAAAAATAATTTTTTGAAAAATTCACTATAGAAAAGGCAATCCTCGTTATATTTAAAATTTGCGACAGTAAAAAATTATTTTTTGACAAATTCACTATAGAAATGGCAATCCTTGGCGCAATCAAAATTTGCGACAGTAAAAAATATTATTTTGACAAACTCACTAAAGAAAAGGCAATCCTCGGCGTATTTAAAATTTGCGACAGTAAAAAATTATTTTTTGATAAATTTACTATAGAAAAGGCAATCCTCGGCGTATTTAAAATTTGCGACAATAAAAAATATTATTTTGAAAAATTTACTATAGGAAAGGCAATCCTCGGCGTATTTCAAAATTGCGACAGTAAAAAATTATTTTTTGACAAATTCACTATAGAAATGGCAATCCTTGGCGCATTCAAAATTTGCGATAGTAAAAAATATTATTTTGACAAACTCACTAAAGAAAAGGCAATCCTCGGCGTATTTAAAATTTGCGACAGTAAAAAATTATTTTTTGATAAATTTACTATAGAAAAGGCAATACTAGGCGTGTTTAAAATTTGCGACAGTAAAAAATTATTTTTTGAAAAATTTACTATAGAAAAGGCAATCCTCGGCGTATTTAAAATTTGCGACAGTAAAAAATTATTTTTTGAAAAATTTACTATAGAAAAGGCAATCCTCGGCGTATTTAAAAATTGCGACAGTAAAAAATTATTTTTTGAAAAATTTACTATAGAAAAGGCAATCCTCGGCGTATTTAGAATTTGCGACAGTAAAAAATTATTTTTTGAAAAATTTACTATAAAAAAGGCAATCCTCGGCGTATTTAAAATTTGCGACAGTAAAAAATTATTTTTTGACAAATTTACTATAGAAAAGGCAATCCTCGGCGTATTTAAAATTTGCGACAGCAAAAAATAATTTTTTGAAAAATTCACTATAGAAAAGGCAATCATCGGTATATTTAAAATCTGCCACTGTAAAAATTTATTTTTTGACAAATTCACTATAGAAAAGGCAATCCTCGGCGTATTAAAAATTTGCGACAGTAAAAAATTATTTTTTGAAAAATTTACTATAGAAAATGCAATCCTCGGCATATTAAAAATTTGCGACAGTAAAAAATAATTTTTTGAAAAATTCACTATAGAAAAGGCAATCCTCGGTATATTTAAAATTTGCGAGAGTAAAAAATTATTTTTTGACAAATTCACTATAGAAAAGGCAATTCTCGGCGCATTCAAAATTTGCGACAGTAAAAAGTATTATTTTGACAAATTCACTAAAGAAAAGGCAATCCTCGGCGTATTTAAAATTTGCCACAGAAAAAAATTATTTTTTGATAAATTTACTATAGAAAAGGCAATACTCGGCGTGTTTAAAATTTTCGACAGTAAAAAATTATTTTTTGACAAATTCACTATAGAAAATGCAACCCTCGGCGTATTTAAAATTTGCGACAATAAAAAATATTATTTTGACAAATTCACTATAGAAAAGGCAATCATCGGTATATTTAAAATCTGCCACTGTAAAAATTTATTTTTTGACAAATTCACTATAGAAAAGGCAATCCTCGGCGTATTAAAAATTTGCGACAGTAAAAAATTATTTTTTGAAAAATTTACTATAGAAAATGCAATCCTCGGCATATTAAAAATTTGCGACAGTAAAAAATAATTTTTTGAAAAATTCACTATAGAAAAGGCAATCCTCGGTATATTTAAAATTTGCGAGAGTAAAAAATTATTTTTTGACAAATTCACTATAGAAAAGGCAATTCTCGGCGCATTCAAAATTTGCGACAGTAAAAAGTATTATTTTGACAAATTCACTAAAGAAAAGGCAATCCTCGGCGTATTTAAAATTTGCCACAGAAAAAAATTATTTTTTGAAAAATTTACTATAGAAAAGGCAATCCTCGGCGTATTTAAAATTTTCGACAGTAAAAAATCATTTTTTGACAAATTCGCTATAGAAAAGGCAATCCTCGGCGTATTTAAAATTTGCGACCGTAAAAAATTATTTCTTGAAAAATTTACTATAGAAAAGGCAATCCTCGACGTATTTAAAATTTGCGACAGTAAAAAATTATTTTTTGAAAAATTTACTCTAGAAAAGGCAATCCTCGGCGTATTTAAAATTTGCGACTGTAAAAAATTATTTTTTGAAAAATTTACTATAGAAAAGGCAATCCTCGGCGTATTTAAAATTTGCGACAGTAAAAAATTATTTTTTGAAAAATTTACTATAGAAAAGGCAATCCTCGGCGTATTAAAAATTTGCGACCGTAAAAAATAATTTTTTGAGAAATTTACTATAGAAAATGCAATCCTCGGTATATTTAAAATTTGCGACAGTAAAAAATTATTTTTTGGCAAATTCACTATAGAAAAGGCAATCCTCGGGGTATTTAAAATTCTCGATAGTAAAAAATTATTTTTTGACAAATTCACCATAGAAAAGTTAATCCTCGGCGTATTTAAAATTTGCGACAGTAAAAAATAATTTTTTGAAAAATTTACTATAGAAAAGGCAATCCTTGGCGTATTTAAAATTTGCGACAGTAAAAAATTATTTTTTGAAAAATTTACTATAGAAAAGGCAATCCTCGGCGTATTTAAAACTTGCGACAGTAAAAAATTATTTTTTGAAAAATTTACTATAGAAAAGGCAATCCTCGGCGTATTTAAAATTTGCGACAGTAAAAAATTATTTTTTGAAAAATTTACTATAGAAAAGGCAATCCTCGGCGTATTTAAAATTTGCGACAGTAAAAAATTATTTTTTGAAAAATTTACTATAGAAAAGGCAATCCTCGGCGTATTTAAAATTTGCCACAGTAAAAAATTATTTTTTGGCAAATTCACTATAGAAAAGGCAATCCTCGGGGTATTTAAAATTTTCGACAGTAAAAAATTATTTTTTGGCAAATTCACTATAGAAAAGGCAATCCTCGGGGTATTTAAAATTTTCGACAGTAAAAAATTATTTTTTGACAAATTCACCATAGAAAAGGTAATCCTCGGCGTATTTAAAATTTGTGACAGTAAAAAATAATTTTTCGAAAAATTTACTATAGAAAAGGCAATCCTCGGCGTATTTAAAATTTGCGACAGTAAAAAATTATTTTTTGAAAAATTTACTATAGAAAAGGCAATCCTCGGCGTATTTAAAATTTGCGACAGTGAAAAATAATTTTTTGAAAAATTCACTATAGAAAAGGCAATCCTCGTTATATTTAAAATTTGCGACAGTAAAAAATTATTTTTTGACAAATTCACTATAGAAATGGCAATCCTTGGCGCAATCAAAATTTGCGACAGTAAAAAATATTATTTTGACAAACTCACTAAAGAAAAGGCAATCCTCGGCGTATTTAAAATTTGCGACAGTAAAAAATTATTTTTGATAAATTTACTATAGAAAAGGCAATCCTCGGCGTATTTAAAATTTGCGACAATAAAAAATATATTTTGAAAAATTTACTATAGGAAAGGCAATCCTCGGCGTATTTCAAAATTGCGACAGTAAAAAATTATTTTTTGACAAATTCACTATAGAAATGGCAATCCTTGGCGCATTCAAAATTTGCGACAGTAAAAAATATTATTTTGACAAACTCACTAAAGAAAAGGCAATCCTCGGCGTATTTAAAATTTGCGACAGTAAAAAATTATTTTTTGATAAATTTACTATAGAAAAGGCAATACTAGGCGTGTTTAAAATTATCGACAGTAAAAAATTATTTTTTGACAAATTCACTATAGAAAATGCAATCCTCGGCGTATTTAAAATTTGCGACAATAAAAAATATTATTTTGACAAATTCACTAAAGAAAAGGCAATCCTCGGTATGTTTAAAATTTGCGACAGTAAAAAATTATTTTTTGAAAAATTCACTATAGAAAAGGTAATCCTCGGCGTATTTAAAATTTTCGACAGTAAAAAATTATTTTTTGACAAATTCGCTATAGAAAAGGCAATCCTCGGCGTATTTAAAATTTGCGACCGTAAAAAATAATTTCTTGAAAAATTTACTATAGAAAAGGCAATCCTCGGCGTATTTAAATTTTGCGACAGTAAAAAATTATTTTTTAAAAAATTTACTTTAGAAAAGGCAATCCTCGGCGTATTTAAAATTTGCAACAGTAAAAAATTATTTTTTGAAAAATTTACTATAGAAAAGGCAATCCTCCGCGTATTTAAAATTTGCGACAGTAAAAAATTATTTTTTGGAAAATTTACTATAGAAAAGGCAATCCTCGGCGTATTTAAAATTTGCGAGAGTAAAAATTATTTTTTGAAAAATTTACTATAGAAAAGGCAATCCTCGGCGTATTTAAAAATTGCGACAGTAAAAAATTATTTTTTGAAAAATTTACTATAGAAAAGGCAATCCTCGGCGTATTTAAAATTTGCGACAGTAAAAAATTATTTTTGAAAAATTTACTATAGAAAAGGCAATCCTCGGCGTATTTAAAATTTGCGACAGTTAAAAATTTTTTTTTACAAATTTACTATAGAAAAGGCAATCCTCGGCGTATTTAAAATTTGCGACAGCAAAAAATAATTTTTTGAAAAATTCACTATAGAAAAGGCAATAATCGGTATATTTAAAATCTGCCACTGTAAAAATTTATTTTTTGAAAAATTCACTATAGAAAAGGCAATCCTCGGCGTATTAAAAATTTGCGACAGTAAAAAATTATTTTTTGAAAAATTTACTATAGAAAATGCAATCCTCGGCGTATTTAAAATTTGCGACAGTAAAAAATAATTTTTTGAAAAATTCACTATAGAAAAGGCAATCCTCGGTATATTTAAAATTTGCGACAGTAAAAAATTATTTTTTGACAAATTCACTATAGAAAAGGCAATCCTCGGCGTATTTAAAATTTGCAACAGTAAAAAATTATTTTTTGACAAATTCACTATAGAAAAGGCAATTCTCGGCGCATTCAAAATTTGCGACAGTAAAAAACATTATTTTGACAAATTCACTAAAGAAAAGGCAATCCTCGGCGTATTTAAAATTTGCCACAGTAAAAAATTATTTTTTGATAAATTTACTATAGAAAAGGCAATACTCGGCGTGTTTAAAATTTTCGACAGTAAAAAATTATTTTTTGACAAATTCACTATAGAAAATGCAACCCTCGGCGTATTTAAAATTTGCGACAATAAAAAATATTATTTTGACAAATTCACTATAGAAAAGGCAATCCTCGGTATGTTTAAAATTTGCGACAGTAAAAAATTATTTTTTGACAAATTCACTATAGAAAAGGCAATCCTCGGCGTATTTAAAATTTTCGACAGTAAAAAATTATTTTTTGACAAATTCGCTATAGAAAAGGCAATCCTCGGCGTATTTAAAATTTGCGACCGTAAAAAACAATTTCTTGAAAAATTTACTATAGAAAAGGCAATCCTCGGCGTATTTAAAATTTGCGACAGTAAAAAATTATTTTTTGAAAAATTTACTCTAGAAAAGGCAATCCTCGGCGTATTTAAAATTTGCGACAGTAAAAAATTATTTTTTGAAACATTTACTATAGAAAAGGCAATCCTCGGCGTATTTAAAATTTGCGACAGTAAAAAATTATTTTTTGACAAATTCGCTATAGAAAAGGCAATCCTCGGCGTATTTAAAATTTGCGACCGTAAAAAATAATTTCTTGAAAAATTTACTATAGAAAAGGCAATCCTCGGCGTATTTAAATTTTGCGACAGTAAAAAATTATTTTTTGAAAAATTTACTCTAGAAAAGGCAATCCTCGGCGTATTTAAAATTTGCGACAGTAAAAAATTATTTTTTGAAAAATTTACTATAGAAAAGGCAATCCTCCGCGTATTTAAAATTTGCGACAGTAAAAAATTATTTTTTGGAAAATTTACTATAGAAAAGGCAATTCTCGGCGTATTTAAAATTTGCGAGAGTAAAAAATTATTTTTTGAAAAATTTACTATAGAAAAGGCAATCCTCGGCGTATTTAAAAATTGCGACAGTAAAAAATTATTTTTTGAAAAATTTACTATAGAAAAGGCAATCCTCGGCGTATTTAAAATTTGCGACAGTAAAAAATTATTTTTGAAAAATTTACTATAGAAAAGGCAATCCTCGGCGTATTTAAAATTTGCGACAGTTAAAAATTTTTTTTTTACAAATTTACTATAGAAAAGGCAATCCTCGGCGTATTTAAAATTTGCGACAGCAAAAAATAATTTTTTGAAAAATTCACTATAGAAAAGGCAATAATCGGTATATTTAAAATCTGCCACTGTAAAAATTTATTTTTTGAAAAATTCACTATAGAAAAGGCAATCCTCGGCGTATTAAAAATTTGCGACAGTAAAAAATTATTTTTTGAAAAATTTACTATAGAAAATGCAATCCTCGGCGTATTTAAAATTTGCGACAGTAAAAAATAATTTTTTGAAAAATTCACTATAGAAAAGGCAATCCTCGGTATATTTAAAATTTGCGACAGTAAAAAATTATTTTTTGACAAATTCACTATAGAAAAGGCAATCCTCGGCGTATTTAAAATTTGCAACAGTAAAAAATTATTTTTTGACAAATTCACTATAGAAAAGGCAATTCTCGGCGCATTCAAAATTTGCGACAGTAAAAAATATTATTTTGACAAATTCACTAAAGAAAAGGCAATCCTCGGCGTATTTAAAATTTGCCACAGTAAAAAATTATTTTTTGATAAATTTACTATAGAAAAGGCAATACTCGGCGTGTTTAAAATTTTCGACAGTAAAAAATTATTTTTGACAAATTCACTATAGAAAATGCAACCCTCGGCGTATTTAAAATTTGCGACAATAAAAAATATTATTTTGACAAATTCACTATAGAAAAGGCAATCCTCGGTATGTTTAAAATTTGCGACAGTAAAAAATTATTTTTTGACAAATTCACTATAGAAAAGGCAATCCTCGGCGTATTTAAAATTTTCGACAGTAAAAAATTATTTTTTGACAAATTCGCTATAGAAAAGGCAATCCTCGGCGTATTTAAAATTTGCGACCGTAAAAAACAATTTCTTGAAAAATTTACTATAGAAAAGGCAATCCTCGGCGTATTTAAAATTTGCGACAGTAAAAAATTATTTTTTGAAAAATTTACTCTAGAAAAGGCAATCCTCGGCGTATTTAAAATTTGCGACAGTAAAAAATTATTTTTTGAAACATTTACTATAGAAAAGGCAATCCTCGGCGTATTTAAAATTTGCGACAGTAAAAAATTATTTTTTGAAAAATTTATTATAGAAAAGGCAATCCTCGGCGTATTAAAAATTTGCGACCGTAAAAAATAATTTTTGAGAAATTTACTATAGAAAATGCAATCCTCGGTATATTTAAAATTTGCGACAGCAAAAAATTATTTTTTGGCAAATTCACTATAGAAAAGGCAATCCTCGGGGTATTTAAAATTCTCGATAGTAAAAAATTATTTTTTGACAAATTCACCATAGAAAAGTTAATCCTCGGCGTATTTAAAATTTGCGACAGTAAAAAATTATTTTTTGAAAAATTTACTATAGAAAAGGCAATCCTCGGCGTATTTAAAATTTGCGACAGTAAAAAATTATTTTTTGAAAAATTTACTATAGAAAAGGCAATCCTCGGCGTATTTAAAATTTGCGACAGTAAAAAATTATTTTTTGAAAAATTTACTATAGAAAAGGCAATCCTCGGCATATTTAAAATTTGCGACAGTAAAAAATTATTTTTGAAAAATTTACTATAGAAAAGGCAATACTCGGCGTATTTAAAATTTGCGACAGTAAAAAATTATTTTTTGAAAAATTTACTATAGAAAAGGTAATCCTCGGCGTATTTAAAATTTGCGACAGCAAAAAATAATTTTTTGAAAAATTCACTATAGAAAAGGCAATCATCGGTATATTTAAAATTTGCCACTGTAAAAAATTATTTTTGAAAAATTTACTATAGAAAAGGCAATCCTCGGCGTATTTAAAATCTGCGACAGTAAAAAATTATTTTTTGATAAATTCATTATATAAAAGGCAATCATCGGTATATTTAAAATTTGCCACTGTAAAAATTTATTTTTTGACAAATTCACTATAGAAAAGGCAACCCTCGGTATATTTAAAATGTGCCA
>CAWUPM010000728.1:0-95163 GCA_963924295.1 Dioctria rufipes | reverse complement strand
AGTTCTTTGGAATTAGGCATTCCACAAACGTTATTACACCGTATTTTGCATAAAGATTTGGGTCTTAAGGCTTATAAAGTTCAGTTAACACAAGAACTCAAGCCGGTCGATCATCAACAAGGTCGAGTCTTTGCTGATTGAGTCCTTGAAATGCATGAAAATGATCCGCAATTCCATCGAAAACTCATCTTGAGTGATGAGGCCCATTTCCACCTCGATGGCTTCGTCAACAAGCAAAATTGTCTTATCTGGGGCTCGGAAAACCCAAGAGTTATTGTTGAAAAGCCTCTCTATCCTCATCGTGTGACTGTTTGGTGCGGTTTATGTTCCCGCGGGGTCATTGGACCTTACTTTTTCGAAAATGAGGCTGGAGCAACAGTTACGGTGAATGGATTGCGCTATCGACAGATGATTAATGATTTTTTATGGCCGGAATTGGATGGTATTGATCTGGACAACGTTTACTTTCAACAAGACGGCGCTACGTGCCATACAAGCAACGAAACCATTGATCTTTTACGGGAAAAATTTCCGAACCGTGTTATCTCTCGAAGAGGTGATCACAATTGGCCACCGAGATCTTGTGACTTAACACCTTGAGACTTCTTCTTTTGGGGCCACGTGAAAAGGAAGGTCTACGCCAACAGCCCAGCGTCGATTCAAGACCTCAAAAATGGAATTCGTGAGGCTATCAAGGACATAGGGCAGCCACTTTGCGATTTGGTTATGGAAAATTTCATGAAAAGGATATGGTCCTGTAGGCGTGGTCGTGGTGGTCGTTTGGCTGATGTTATTTTCCGTTATTAACGGCATACCTTCCTCTTTATAATGAAATAAAAATCCGATCATTTGTCTCAAAAAATGGCATTTTTCTTTGAATATCAAAATAACACCTCTTATTGGAAGACCCTTTATAATACATATATTTTCGAGGGTTTTGGATGTGGGTATTGAGCATAGATACACTAAATAATTTCTTCGATAGGGGTCATCGTTGCTAATCCAGAATATATAAGAGCATTCAACTTTCAGTCACGCGTAAAATAGAGACTGCTGAAATGATCTACTTTTTTTTTATACGACGTCCATTAATGCTCACAGAAGACAGGTAAACTCATATGATTGCAATAAAGATGACAGAACAGCTGTACCGAAGAAGAGAAAAGTTGATGGCGCCTCTGTCACTCTCATTCGGAAAAGTCAATTTTGATTTATACCCGTGTTCTCTTCACCAAATTATAAAACAACAAAGTAAATAGACACACAATATATATACATATATCTTTATATGTATGTGAATGTATAAATTAGTAACTATCTGCACATTCAATTCAATAAGAATACATATCGGGACGATAGTAATGTCAACTTTTAACAGAGCAATTCCAGAATAGGGGGAAAATTGCTGCAACTTCCTCGAAAAAGCAAGCAACGTTAATATCCTACTCAGTTTTTCAGTAAGTCCGAAAAGGAAAACCCATAATTACAAACTGCAGGCGAGTGCCAATAATTATACCTTCAATAAATATGTACCTCTACTGTTATGAGTGTATTCTTCATGAAATTTGATGACAGAGATTGCAGCATGAAATGAACACACAATTTAATTATAAAACATTTATTCATTTCAGATAGCATTTGAATAAACTTTTGATATGTTATTTTGCCTATGGCAGCTATCAGTATATTAAAGTGCATTGAATTATGCTTTCTGGTAATTGTAGAGGTCTATTTAAAGTTCGATGAGATTCAATAATGCGTTGAATCAAGATAGGCTTTGAACTGCGTGACCAAATGATTAACGAAGTTATTTGATTCATGTTGAATCTTTGACATACTAAATACAATCATCTCTTTAATTAGACTGCGAATTATTGTATTAAGCTAACTTAATTTATACAAAATATTTACAACACGCACACAAAAACCAGTTATTTAGCAAATATTAATTTTATGTCGTCAATGTTGTCGGCGATTTTACTGGCTCGAGCTTCATTTTGCATCAACAATCAAACAATCAAGTGGATAAAATAATAAAGAAGAAATAAAATATAAAGGGTTTTCCAATAAGAGGTGTTATTTTAATTAGCCCGCTATTTCGGTAGAAGTCACTTTTGGAGCTATCATTTTTTGACATTTGACAAGTAGAAAGACACACGATTCAACAACGCATTGAAATTATTAAAACTCACTGTAAAAATGGTGAAAATGTGGCAGAGACGGTTCGTAAAACTCGAACATTTTTGGGTCGTCGTGAAGCAATACAGAAATTGGTAGAAAAATTCGAGCTGTTGGGACAAGTTAGTGATGTGAAGAATAAAACCCGTGCACGTCGCTCAAAAACAGCAGAGAATGTTGCTGCTGTATCCGAAAGTGTTGAAGAAAACCCAGGTTTGTCCATTCCTCGTTGTTCTTTGGAATTAGGCATTCCACAAACGTCATTACACCGTATTTTGCATAAAGATTTGGGTCTTAAGGCCTATAAAGTTCCGTTAACACAAGAACTCAAGCCGGCCGATCATCAACAACGTCGTGTCTTTGCTGATTGGGTCCTTGAAATGCATGAAAATGATCCGGAATTCCATCGAAAACTCCTCTTGAGTGATGAGGCCCATTTCCACCTCGATGGCTTCGTCAACAAGCAAAATTGTCGCATCTGGGGCTCGGAAAACCCAATAGTGTGACTGTTTGGTGCGGTTTATGGTCCCGCGGGGACATTGGACCTTACTTTTTCGAACATGAGGCTGGAGCAACAGTTACGGTGAATGGATTGCGCTATCGACAGATGATTAATGATTTTTTATGGCCGGAATTGGATGGTATTGATCTGGACAACGTTTACTTTCAACAAGACGGCGCTACGTGCCATACAAGCAACGAAACCATTGATCTTTTACGGGAAAAATTTCCGAACCGTGTTATCTCTCGAAGAGGTGATCACAATTGGCCACCGAGATCTTGTGACTTAACACCTTGAGACTTCTTCTTTTGGGGCCACGTGAAAAGGAAGGTCTACGCCAACAGCCCAGCGTCGATTCAAGACCTCAAAAATGGAATTCGTGAGGCTATCAAGGACATAGGGCAGCCACTTTGCGATTTGGTTATGGAAAATTTCATGAAAAGGATATGGTCCTGTAGGCGTGGTCGTGGTGGTCATTTGGCTGATGTTATTTTCCGTTATTAACGGCATACCTTCCTCTTTATAATGAAATAAAAATCCGATCATTTGTCTCAAAAAATGGCATTTTTCTTTGAATATCAAAATAACACCTCTTATTGGAAGACCCTTTATAATACATATATTTTCGAGGGTTTTGGATGTGGGTATTGAGCATAGATACACTAAATAATTTCTTCGATAGGGGTCATCGTTGCTAATCCAGAATATATAAGAGCATTCAACTTTCAGTCACGCGTAAAATAGAGACTGCTGAAATGATCTACTTTTTTTTTATACGACGTCCATTAATGCTCACAGAAGACAGGTAAACTCATATGATTGCAATAAAGATGACAGAACAGCTGTACCGAAGAAGAGAAAAGTTGATGGCGCCTCTGTCACTCTCATTCGGAAAAGTCAATTTTGATTTATACCCGTGTTCTCTTCACCAAATTATGAAACAACAAAGTAAATAGACACACAATATATATACATATATCTTTATATGTATGTGAATGTATAAATTAGTAACTATCTGCACATTCAATTCAATAAGAATACATATCGGGACGATAGTAATGTCAACTTTTAACAGAGCAATTCCAGAATAGGGGGAAAATTGCTGCAACTTCCTCGAAAAAGCAAGCAACGTTAATATCCTACTCAGTTTTTCAGTAAGTCCGAAAAGGAAAACCCATAATTACAAACTGCAGGCGAGTGCCAATAATTATACCTTCAATAAATATGTACCTCTACTGTTATGAGTGTATTCTTCATGAAATTTGATGACAGAGATTGCAGCATGAAATGAACACACAATTTAATTATAAAACATTTATTCATTTCAGATAGCATTTGAATAAACTTTTGATATGTTATTTTGCCTATGGCAGCTATCAGTATATTAAAGTGCATTGAATTATGCTTTCTGGTAATTGTAGAGGTCTATTTAAAGTTCGATGAGATTCAATAATGCGTTGAATCAAGATAGGCTTTGAACTGCGTGACCAAATGATTAACGAAGTTATTTGATTCATGTTGAATCTTTGACATACTAAATACAATCATCTCTTTAATTAGACTGCGAATTATTGTATTAAGCTAACTTAATTTATACAAAATATTTACAACACGCACACAAAAACCAGTTATTTAGCAAATATTAATTTTATGTCGTCAATGTTGTCGGCGATTTTACTGGCTCGAGCTTCATTTTGCATCAACAATCAAACAATCAAGTGGATAAAATAATAAAGAAGAAATAAAATATAAAGGGTTTTCCAATAAGAGGTGTTATTTTAATTAGCCCGCTATTTCGGTAGAAGTCACTTTTGGAGCTATCATTTTTTGACATTTGACAAGTAGAAAGACACACGATTCAACAACGCATTGAAATTATTAAAACTCACTGTAAAAATGGTGAAAATGTGGCAGAGACGGTTCGTAAAACTCGAACATTTTTGGGTCGTCGTGAAGCAATACAGAAATTGGTAGAAAAATTCGAGCTGTTGGGACAAGTTAGTGATGTGAAGAATAAAACCCGTGCACGTCGCTCAAGAACAGCCGAGAATATTGCTGCTGTAGCCGAAAGTGTTGAAGAAAACCCAGGTTTGTCCATTCCTCGTCATTTTTTGGAATTGGGCATTCCACAAACGTCATTACACTGTATTTTGCATAAAGATTTGGGTCTTAAGGCTTATAAAGTTCAGTTAACACAAGAACTCTAGCCGGCCGATCATCAACAACGTCGAGTCTTTGCTGATTGGGTCCTTGAAATGCATGAAAATGATCCGGAATTCCATCGAAAACTCATCTTGAGTGATGAGGCCCATTTCCACCTCGATGGCTTCGTCAACAAGCAAAATTGTCTCATCTGGGGCTCGGAAAACCCAAGAGTTATTGTTGAAAAGCCTCTCTATCCTCAACGTGTGACTGTTTGGTGCGGTTTATGGTCTCGCGGGGTCATTGGACCTTACTTTTTCGAAAATGAGGCTGGAGCAACAGTTACGGTGAATGGATTGCGCTATCGACAGATGATTAATGATTTTTATGGCCGGAATTGGATGGTATTGATCTGGACAACGTTTTCTTTCAACAAGACGGCGCTACGTGCCATACAAGCAACGAAACCATTGATCTTTTACGGGAAAAGTTTCCGGACCGTGTTATCTCTCGAAGAGGTGATCACAATTGGCCACCGAGATCTCGTGACTTAACACCTTGCGACTCCTTCCTTTGGGGCCACGAGAAAGAGAAGGTCTCCGCCAACAGCCCAGCGTCGATTCAAGACCTCAAAGATGGAATTCGTGAGGCTATCAAGGACATAGGGCAGCCACTTTGCGATTTGGTTATGGAAAATTTCATGAAAAGGATATGGTCCTGTAGGCGTGGTCGTGGTGGTCATTTGGCTGATGTTATTTTCCGTTATTAACGGCATACCTTCCTCTTTATAATGAAATAAAAATCCGATCATTTGTCTCAAAAAATGGCATTTTTCTTTGAATATCAAAATAACACCTCTTATTGGAAGACCCTTTATAATACATATATTTTCGAGGGTTTTGGATGTGGGTATTGAGCATAGATACACTAAATAATTTCTTCGATAGGGGTCATCGTTGCTAATCCAGAATATATAAGAGCATTCAACTTTCAGTCACGCGTAAAATAGAGACTGCTGAAATGATCTACTTTTTTTTTATACGACGTCCATTAATGCTCACAGAAGACAGGTAAACTCATATGATTGCAATAAAGATGACAGAACAGCTGTACCGAAGAAGAGAAAAGTTGATGGCGCCTCTGTCACTCTCATTCGGAAAAGTCAATTTTGATTTATACCCGTGTTCTCTTCACCAAATTATAAAACAACAAAGTAAATAGACACACAATATATATACATATATCTTTATATGTATGTGAATGTATAAATTAGTAACTATCTGCACATTCAATTCAATAAGAATACATATCGGGACGATAGTAATGTCAACTTTTAACAGAGCAATTCCAGAATAGGGGGAAAATTGCTGCAACTTCCTCGAAAAAGCAAGCAACGTTAATATCCTACTCAGTTTTTCAGTAAGTCCGAAAAGGAAAACCCATAATTACAAACTGCAGGCGAGTGCCAATAATTATACCTTCAATAAATATGTACCTCTACTGTTATGAGTGTATTCTTCATGAAATTTGATGACAGAGATTGCAGCATGAAATGAACACACAATTTAATTATAAAACATTTATTCATTTCAGATAGCATTTGAATAAACTTTTGATATGTTATTTTGCCTATGGCAGCTATCAGTATATTAAAGTGCATTGAATTATGCTTTCTGGTAATTGTAGAGGTCTATTTAAAGTTCGATGAGATTCAATAATGCGTTGAATCAAGATAGGCTTTGAACTGCGTGACCAAATGATTAACGAAGTTATTTGATTCATGTTGAATCTTTGACATACTAAATACAATCATCTCTTTAATTAGACTGCGAATTATTGTATTAAGCTAACTTAATTTATACAAAATATTTACAACACGCACACAAAAACCAGTTATTTAGCAAATATTAATTTTATGTCGTCAATGTTGTCGGCGATTTTACTGGCTCGAGCTTCATTTTGCATCAACAATCAAACAATCAAGTGGATAAAATAATAAAGAAGAAATAAAATATAAAGGGTTTTCCAATAAGAGGTGTTATTTTAATTAGCCCGCTATTTCGGTAGAAGTCACTTTTGGAGCTATCATTTTTTGACATTTGACAAGTAGAAAGACACACGATTCAACAACGCATTGAAATTATTAAAACTCACTGTAAAAATGGTGAAAATGTGGCAGAGACGGTTCGTAAAACTCGAACATTTTTGGGTCGTCGTGAAGCAATACAGAAATTGGTAGAAAAATTCGAGCTGTTGGGACAAGTTAGTGATGTGAAGAATAAAACCCGTGGACGTCGCTCAAGAACAGCCGAGAATATTGCTGCTGTAGCCGAAAGTGTTGAAGAAAACCCAGGTTTGTCCATTCCTCGTCATTTTTTGGAATTGGGCATTCCACAAACGTCATTACACTGTATTTTGCATAAAGATTTGGGTCTTAAGGCTTATAAAGTTCAGTTAACACAAGAACTCTAGCCGGCCGATCATCAACAACGTCGAGTCTTTGCTGATTGGGTCCTTGAAATGCATGAAAATGATCCGGAATTCCATCGAAAACTCATCTTGAGTGATGAGGCCCATTTCCACCTCGATGGCTTCGTCAACAAGCAAAATTGTCTCATCTGGGGCTCGGAAAACCCAAGAGTTATTGTTGAAAAGCCTCTCTATCCTCAACGTGTGACTGTTTGGTGCGGTTTATGGTCTCGCGGGGTCATTGGACCTTACTTTTTCGAAAATGAGGCTGGAGCAACAGTTACGGTGAATGGATTGCGCTATCGACAGATGATTAATGATTTTTATGGCCGGAATTGGATGGTATTGATCTGGACAACGTTTTCTTTCAACAAGACGGCGCTACGTGCCATACAAGCAACGAAACCATTGATCTTTTACGGGAAAAGTTTCCGGACCGTGTTATCTCTCGAAGAGGTGATCACAATTGGCCACCGAGATCTCGTGACTTAACACCTTGCGACTCCTTCCTTTGGGGCCACGAGAAAGAGAAGGTCTCCGCCAACAGCCCAGCGTCGATTCAAGACCTCAAAGATGGAATTCGTGAGGCTATCGAGGACATAGGGCAGCCACTTTGCGATTTGGTTATGGAAAATTTCATGAAAAGGATATGGTCCTATAGGCGTGGTCGTGGTGGTGATTTGGCTGATGTTTCTTTCGATTATTAACGGCATACCTTCTTCTTTATAATGAAATAAAGATCCGATCATTTATCTCAAAAAATGGCATTTTCTTTGAATATCACAATAACACCTCTTATTGGAAAACACTCTATTAAAAATACTTTTAAAATAAATAACTTTCATACAAAAATTGTACTAAAAAGTAAAAAATATTTTCTGTGATATACACATGAAAAGTTTTATTGAAATATTTGTAATGATAGAAATTAGATTAAATCGTGAAAGTTTGGGCATCCACAACTGTAATCACTATTGTCTAACTGCAAGTCATTCCCAAACTTTTAAGATTTAATTTGAGTTGTAACATTTGATATTTTGCAATATTTTCTTGTGTATATCACAGAGAAAGAAAAAATATTTTTTTTTATAATTAGTAAAATTTATGTATGACAGTTATTTATTTTAATAGTGTTTTAATATTTTTTATTTTTTACATTTTAGTCAATATATTTTCGTTAAAATCTCATATAACGGTATATAATCTATCTGACATATGCATATTAATTCGCATCTACGTTCTCTTGCGAACATTATGATGTACTTTCCTTTCCTATGTAGTAAGTAGTCTAGATGCTAATCGTATTTTAATGTATTTACCTCCATAGAAAAGAATTTGACATGAAAAAACTTGAAAAGTTTATTTCACATCGAAACCCATAAAATGCTTAAACATAGAAAATTGAAATGCTCCCATGAGATATGTAAGATATTATGCTAAAGCATTTAACTTTCCGGAATATCATTTTATAAATTTTTGTTATTAAAGAACGACATCCTAACTTTATGTACAAATAAGCAAACTCAAATATTCATGATAACAATACTCTTTATTAATTGTTAATAATAGCCTCTCTTTTTCTGATTTCTTGCTTATTAACAAGATTGACATTTTTCTACCATGTATATAGACTATATATGGGACCGCAAACTACAATATATTTATATATAACAATCAGCACCCTCGCACCAACCTACACCCCTCTGTACACAAATTAGAAAATCACGAATAAGATAATCGGTTAAGAAAAGTTTGCTAAAAAGTTTCTTACAGAAGAAACGAAAATATTCTCTTTAATAGAACTCAGCAAGAGCTTTAATTTGATATCTTACACGGACCAAATGGACAACCCCAAGAGGTGGATACACCACCCCACCCCAAAGCCCCCAAAAACGTAATTTTTTTTACACCAATCGGAAAGCTTCCCAATGACGCATTCGAAATCAAAAAACCCCGTGTAAATCCATCCACGTTTACTACCGTAAAGCTCTTCCTAAAATTTCATTATGTTAGAAACGGCACTCTCAGGGCCTCAGGCACAAAGTTATTTAGTAAGGAGTTTGGAGTAGATAAAAGTTATTGGATTATTTAAAAATGTGCTGACTAGCATAAGGTACTTGAATTATGGTGCAATGGGTAAGTGAGATCCGATAAAAAATTATATGAATTCATGAAAACAATTTCAACACGAATTTAGTTTTAATAATTATGTTATTATGATTCTGGTATTATTCAGGGCTGAACAGTGAACACTGCCAGTAGCAATACCTCCAAGGTGGTGTGGAATTAATATTATTATAATTAATGTTATAAATATTAAAGCACACAGTTTTTGTTATTAGCTTTATTTAGATTTCTATAAATTATCAAGCTAATTAATTATTATTGCAGTAAATAATTTGTTTTTATATATGACTACTTCAATTTTGTAAATATTTTTCTTATTTTATGGCAGCACTAATCGATTGCAACATAAAAAGCAAATTTTATTCTGGCCTCAGTTTTTGCAGATTGTCAGTCTAGATATTGAAGTCTGTGGTCCTCACGCATCTGTCGGTGTTCGGGTTGATTAGTTTGCCACTTCGTCCGTTGCGTCGCGTACCACTGCCTGCTACAACATCGCGTATCGTACGACTTGGCACAAACATAAAAGGTCTTTATACAGGGTTTTTCCTCCATGGTGGTTCATTGAGTGGGAGGTGATAATACTCACATGATCAAACAAAAAATTGTATGTAATTTTCGGAGTCACATGGTGATTAAGAAATTATGCTAGGTTTTCACCAAACACCCAATATCATGGAAAGTACAGGGTGTACGGTCACTGACTAAAACTTACTGCATGCAGAACTTTACGGCCTTTCCAACGACTGCTCAACCAGCCCCGTCCATCTACCCCACAGAAGTTATTGTGGTCTAAACTAAAAATTTAGGATTTTCTTACCATTTTTTTTATTTTGACCTTAATTTTTTGTGCAAAACGGTCGTAAACCAAACTTTTGTTTTTTTTATAAAAACTGCAGATTATCCTCTCTGATTGACCTATTACACTCTATGTACTATCTGTAGCCGTTAAAGTGTTATTAGCTCTTAACCTATTCTTAAATGTATTCTCAAACATATTCTCAAAGATAATATGTTACCTTAGTGACCAAAAACAAGTCATTTAAAAAAATATATCAGTGTATATAGGTTTTGAAAAAATAACCGTTTAGCGGCTACAGTTAGCACATAGGTCTTAATATGCCAGATTAAAGAGGGGGGTCTGCAGAATACAGTTTTTATAATAAAAAGGTATGTGTGCAGCCTTTATCTGCATACTAAATTGAAAAACTAGCTAAATAAGCGAATGCTCAACAGCATTAATAAAACTTGGTGCCGCACTTAGCAAACAATAAACATCTATTGTTGACTCACGGACGGCGTGAACTTTACAATGTCGTAAACGCCCAAAAGGCAAGTTGGCATTGATTTTGATTTCGAATTGATTCTGTAGTGGGGGAACCGCTATAAGGCACGCTACAGGAGCTTGTTTTTTTGTCAGACTGGCATAAGCCGTCCGACGTGGAGTTTGCCATATTTCTATCTCCAGATCAGAACAAAGTGGAACTTGCCACAGAAAATAATTGGTAAACATAAACAACTAATTATTTTTCTTTTTCTCCCTTTTTCTATAGTTTTTTTTTTTGGATGTCTGGAACTAGTGCATCAAAAAGAAGTGGAAATATTCGAAGTATAATTAGTGGTTGCGATTTACCATCCTCATAGGGTTAGCTTGCCCAATGGGATTTAACAGAGGTATTTTAGTTTAGCTTATTTTGTTGAGTGCCAGTGAAGAGGCTGTGAATAAATATCAACTTTGGCATCAGCATCAACAATAAGAAGCATCTTCATGAATTCTATTGATAGAAATCATCTACTGCAACGCCCAATAAAGTTTTTGTTTTGTTTATCACCGTTTTTCAGTAAAGGTAGCAAAAATTTAGTTGACTAATTAACGGAGCATCAACATTTTATACTTTATTGAATTAGAGTTGAATGTTTTACAGTTTTTGAATTGTTGGTGGAAGAAGAAGAAATGAATAATAATAAAATAAAGTTGAACATTAAAAGCATCGGCATTTATTAATTATTTAAACATTTTTAAATTTATTTGAATCAGCCCTATAAACTGATTCGGGAGGTTAGTGACGACCACAAACGTTGACACAATAGCTAACCTCCTGAGCAAGTGTTTCGTATAATTGCCGAAACATTTATTGGTCCTTCTGGCCGGATATTTATGCTTTAAAGTTCAACCGATAATTATTCAGTTCTTCTTAAACCGCGGTAGTCATACTCAATTGGTTTGACACTTTAATTTGTCAACGTACGATTTGAGTGGTGTTACATTTTCCATTGTCAAAATGAGTAAAGTGACGGCTAAAACGCGAGCTCGATTGGTTGAAAGGCTAGACAAGGTCATTGCCAATCATCGTAAAGTCATGAGCGACGACAACACTACAGCTTACGTAAAGGGTAGAGTCAAGTATATTCAACAACTGTGGAAACAATTCCAAGATCATGACCTAAAGTTATCCGGAATTGAAGAAGATACAGCTGATAGTTCAATTACTGAATACATGAATAGCGACTTATACCAAACATTTGAAGGCAAATATTTCATTTTTGTTGGAGAATTACAACAAATGCTAGAATCTCAGCCGGTAAGCACTCCAGAAAACCAAAGAAAGGTGCCAGTGAACTTGCCTACAATCGATATACCAAAGTTCGACGGGGAATACACATCATGGAGATCATTTCATGATATGTTTGTGTCGCTTATTCACAGTAACGACAAAATCGTCGATGTACAAAAATTGAATTATATAAAGGCAAGCTTATCTGGAGAAGCAGAAAGATTGTTGACACAATTCGACACCACTAGCTCTAACTATCAAACGGCATGGGACACCTTAGTTTTCCATCAGCTCAAATTAATTTTTAACCAAATTCAGATAAAGGAAGAATCAGATAAGGCTATAAGAAATTTACTAGATAAAACTCAAAAGTGTCTACACGAGTTAAATGCATCAGGCGTTTCAACAGGTTATTGGGACCCGATTATCTTATTCCTGACAACATAAAGACTTTCAGAAGAATCCCGAAGTTTATGGGAACAAAACATATCTAAATCCACCACATTACCAACTAGGTAGCAATTATTCGAATTCTTAGAGTCTAGATACAACACTTTAGAAGCGTTGGCCGGAACTGCAAACAATAGAAATATAAAAGCAGTCACCAAACCCACAAATTATTACATCAAGGATCAAGAAGGTTGCTTGCTGTGTAAGGGAAACCACACATTACAACAATGCAAAGGGTTTCAGCGTTTAGCTACTCAAGCTAAACGCACCTTTTTATTAAAACACAAGATTTGTTTTAAATGCCTGAAGCAACATCTTTATGGCAAATATCCACACACAAATTTTAAAATGTGTAAGGGTGCACATTTTATGTATAAATGCATACAATTTCAAAACCTTCCTACCAAGGCGAGGAGGAAATTCGTGGTAAATCAGAAACTATGTTTCAACTACTTAAGCCCTCACGACAGGGATGCATGTCCTAGTGAAAGGGTTCCTTTCAAATGTGTAAAAAGACACAATACAATTTTACACGAAGACACACCGGTGTCAGAAAACACCAACAAAGGTGCTAATCAGGCAATGAGGTCTACAACTAATTGTCACTAGAATAAACAATCGCCACAGATATTGCTAGCAACAGCAATGGTGATTGTAGAAGTGGATAATGGCATAACGCTGACACTACGAGCATTAATAGACTTAGGGTCGCAAAGTTCATTCAGCACAGAAGCAGCCTATCATTTGCTACACACGAGAGCCATTCCGACGTCTCTGCAAATTACTGGTCTAGGCTCTTCTAAGGTAGCAAGGTCAACAATAGAAATTGAATTTTCGCTTAAAACGCAACACAATCGAAGCTTCAATTTGCCAATGCGCGCATACGTCGTAAAACGCATAACAAACATTTCCGCTCCAGAGAGATTAAGGATATAAATCTGGACTGTTTAAAAGATTTACAGTTAGCAGATCATAATTTCTTACAATCTAGTAAAATCGAACTCCTGATAGGCGTGAACGCGTTTGCAAGGATTATCAAATAAGGAATTCGTCACAACAGACAAGGTTAGGATGGATTCTTTTCGGCGAAACACCTTCAAAGAACACCTTGAGGGAGCAAGAAGCCTCATCGACCTTTTCTACGTTCACAAACAATGAAGCGTTGGAAACTAGGTTAGATACAGGGATGCGCAAATTTTGGGAAGACGAGGAGCTACTGCCGAAGCGCACTTTTACTCAAGAGGAGACTGAGTGTGAATTGTTTTACGCAATAACACATACACGTTTAGAAGACGGTAGATATCATGTAAGACTACCATTTAAACATAAAGGTAGCCCCCAAATAGGGGAATCCATGAACATGGCTGTACATAGGAAAGAAAGTGTGAAAGGGATCCGAGCTTTAAAAACCTGTATGCACAATGTATGAAAGAGTACTTTGAGCTGAGCCATATGGTGCTTCTAAAAGGGACCAAAGAAAAGAATACTGTCCAGGGTATTTACCTGCGGTATTACCTCCCACATCATGCGGTCATGAAAGAAAGCTCTACTACCAAACTGAGGGTAGTATTTGACGCATCAGCAAAGACGTCTAATGGAATGAGTTTAAATGAGCAAATGATGACAGGTCCAGCACTTCAGCCGAAGTTATTTTCAACACTGATGAAGTGGCGAAAGCATAAAAAGATGCTCTAAATGCAGACATAGAAAAATGTATCGCATAATACAGATACATCCAGATGAACAACAATATCAAACGATCTTCTGGAGAGATACGAAGAATGCACCACTTAAAGAATACGAGTTGGTGACAGTGACTTTTGGGACCACAGCAGCCCCCTATTTGGCCATAAAAACTATGCAAGAATTAGCAATTGACGACAAGAAAAAATATCCAGTAGCAACAAAAACAATTCTAGAGGATCTATACGTTGATGATGTCCTAAGAGGAGCAGATACAATATCCGATGCGCTAAATATACAACAGAAATTGATCACCTTGTTTAAAGGAGGTGGATTTAATGTACGGAAATGGGCCCCAAATCACACAAAATTATTAGAAAATATACCACCAGATGATAGAGAAGTCAATCTACCTCTGACATTTGAAGAGGGAAATGAAATCAAGGCATTAGGAATAGAATGGCATCCAGCCGCAGATTATTTTTCATTTGCATTCAAGGAAGACAATGTCCAAACCACTACCAGGACTAAGAGTAAAATTCCTTCTGAAGTGGCTGAACTTTTCGATCCATTAGGATGGATAGCTCCTTGCATAATTATTGCGAAAATTCTAATCCAAAAATTATGGATAAGCGGATGCTCTTGAGATGAGAGTGTTCCAATAAATCTCTCAGATGAATGGACGAAATTCAAGAACGAAATGCATTACTTTAATGATATCAAAATTCCACGATGGGTCAACTTACACCCAGGAATGATAAGGTGTCAGATACATGGCTTTTGTGATGCCTCTACCCCAGCATATGGTGCTACCGTATACCTTCGCGTTACAGATACTGACGGTCAAATATACATAAATTTGGTTATATCTAAAACACGCGTCGCTCCGATTAAACCTGTTTCAATTCCGAGATTGGAATTGTGTGGAGCAGTTCTGCTAAGTAAACTAATCATGCAAGTCAAAACTGACATGTACCTATGTAATGTCAAAACGGTCTCCTGGTCGTATTGCAAGATAGTACTCGCTTGGATCAAAGGCCATCCAAACAAATGGCGATCGTACGTAGCGAACAGAGTAGTGCAAATCCAAGAGAATTAGAACAATGTCAGACATGGATTCTCGTGGTATCATGCCATCAACGCTAGACCACAACACGAGTTGGTGGAATGGTCCATCCTGGCTGTCACATTCAGAAGAATTCTGGCCTACATCCAATGATGTCTGTGAAACAGAGTTGGAAATTAAATGATCCCAAGCATTGCTCACAACGCAAAGATGAATTTATACTACGCAGGTCCATTAGACATAAAAATGGCCAAATTTGGAGGTGCGAAGATATATAAGGGATATATTTGTATTTTTGTCTGTATGGCATATAAGGCTATTCATCTCGAAGCTGTCTCGGATTTGACAACTGAAGCCTTTTTGGCCGCCTTTAGAAGATTCTTCGCAAGTCGACGAGGTCTATGCACACACCTGTATTCCGATAATGGTACAACGTTCGTAGGAGCAAATAGGATTTTGAAACAAACCTTAATCCAGGATATTAAAGAGGCAAATAAGCATACTGAATGCATAACAGCTATTGAAGGTGTTCAATGGCACTTCAACCCCCCACTAGCTCCACACTTTGGAGGCCTGTGGGAGGCCGGAGTAAAAAGCGTGAAACACCATTTAAAAAGAACTATAGGCTTAACAGTGCTAACCTTTGAAGAACTCATCACACTATTAACACAGATTGAGGTCGTGTTAAACTCACGACCACTCTGCAGCATATCTAATGACCCAAGAAATCTTGACGTCCTCACACCAGGACATTTTTTAATTGGCAAATTAATAAATCTTTCATCTTTTAGAAGAAATAGAATAAGATTGAAGATTAAACATCAGCGAAGCTGATCTGGTTACTCCACCAACCTCTCCACGTATCCTCCAATCGATGTCAACACCCCAATTGTTGGCACACTTGTTAATAGACATCCAGGAGATTTCCCCATTAACCACCCCAGGCAGAGGTTTGTTTACAGCCCCGAAGTAGTCAAATAACGCAAAAACAGAACCCAGGGGACGCTTTTTGGTGCAGCGCTCATCTGAAACACCAGAGCGGTCAGCTGAGATGAAGACCACAGCAACTAAACCATCTATCCAACCCGTAGCGTCGACATCAGGACTCATTATGAAGGAAGAAAAGGCAGTACCTCCAAGCGATTGGATGAAAAGAAATACGACTTAATCACAGCAGAAAGCCAGCCATTCCAAGTCATTTATGCAATAATTCCTTGGGATGCTATAAGAAGTGGGCGACGCAAGCGTTATACATTGTTTTTAGGGCCAAACAGTAAGGTCCGCCTTAGAATAAGAAAAATAAAATTATATGGAACTGTTACAAACTAAATATATAACTTCGTAAAAAACAATGTAGGATATAAATGCTCTTTCTATTTTGATGTGAATACATCAACGGGTCGGAGTATGTTGCAGCCTTTATCTGCATACTAAATTCAGAAACTAGCTAAATAAGCGAATGCTCAACAGCATTAATAAAACATGGTGCCGAACTTAGCAAACAATAAACATCTATTGTTGACTCACAGACGGCGTGAACTTTACAATGTCGTAAACGCCCGCATGTCAAGTTGGCATTGATTTGGATTTCAAATTGATTCTGTAGTGGGGGAACCGCTATAAAGCAAGCTACAGGAGCTTGTTTTTTTGTCAGACTGGTATAAGCCGTCTGACGTGGTGTTTGCCATATTTTTATCGCCAGATCAGAACAAAGTGGAATTTGCCACAGAAAATAATTGGTAAACATAAACAACTAATTATTTTTCTTTTTCTCCCTTTTTCTATAGTTTTTTCTTGGATGTCTGGAATATTCGAAGTATAATTAGAGGTTGGGATTTACCATCCTCATAGGGTTAGCTTGGCCAATGGGAATTACCAGAGGTCTTTTAGTTTAGCTTATTTTGTTGAGTGCCACTGAAGAGGCTGTGAATAAATATCAACTTTGGCATCAGCATCAACAATAAGAAGCATCTTCACGAATTCTATGGATAGAAATCATCTATTGCAACGCCCAATAAAGTTTTTGTTTTGTTTATCACCGTTGTTCAGTAAAGGTGGCAAAAATCTAGTTGACTAATTAACGGAGCATCAACATTTCATAGTTGATTGAATTAGAGTTGAATGTTTTACCATTTTTGAATTGTTGGTGGAAGAAGAAGAATTGAATAATAATAAAATAAAGTTGAACATTAAAAGCATCGGCATTTATTAATTATTTAAACATTTTTAAATTCATTTGAATCAGCCCTATTATCTGATTCGGGAGGTTAGTGACGACCACAAACGTTGACACAATAGCTAACCTCCTCCGCAAGTGTTTCGTATAACAGTATGTTAACGAACTTTTTGTAAAAAAAATAGAGGTGAAAATAAGATAAATGGTAAAAAAATTAGATATTTTTATTTTAAAACACAATAACTCCTTACAGGAAGGGAAGTACGGGGCTGGCTGAGCAGTCGTCAGAAAGGCGCAGATATTCTGCATACAGTTCAGACTCTGACTCTACACCCTGTGCTTTCTAAGATACAGGGTATTTTGTGAAAATATATAATTACTAAATCACCCTGTAACTCTGAAACGGTTCATATACCCCGCCCCCGTGCCTTACAATTTTTTGTTTGGCTTGGTGAGTACTGACACCATCCGCTCCATGATGGACTACCATGGAGGAAACATCCTCTATAATTAGCATCCCGGTCGACAAATCATTATGTTTTTTGAATAACTATGTCGCCATACTTCATGGTTATTTGCATCCAGCAGACTTAAGATTTAGTTCATAATCTCAGTGCACTGCAATAGCAACTGTTGCTTGCATAGCATTTTGTGCCCCTAGGTCACATTCAAGGATTAAAAGCGAAATCAATTATAGAGTCTGGAAGAATTAGCTTTGAATTATTATAAATAATTGACCCGTGACCACAGAATTATTTTTAGTGCTATAGTGTATATTTTTGCAGCCGGTTTTTTTTGTTTTTATTATTTTTTTTTTTAAACTTTCTTTTTATTCAACATTAAAATAAGCTGAAAAAGAATGGAAGAGTTTAAGAAAGAAATTTCTGATTTAGTAAATTATACTGATTCTGATTTGACAGCCTCTCAGTTATATTATAAAATTACTGACCTTTTGATACTTATCTGTGCTGAAGAAAATACAGATTTTCCTTATCCTAAAAATGGTCTGCAAAATTTACGATATATACCATTCGAGATAAAATTTTATATTTTATAATCCTACGTACTCTGTTATAGCAATTATGCTATTATTAACAAAATAATAACCACTGAAGTACCCAAAATCACTAATTATTTTTTCAAGAAACAGCACAAGTAGACATACTTCCGAGGAGTTAAAAAAATGGTCAAATAGCTATTAGTCGAGAGCTAGCAATGTCTCGAAAAAAGGAATCTTAGTTCGGCTGACCCTTGTTATCTCCCCTCTTTCAACATCTCAATAGGCATGCGGCTCATCTGGCCAGTGAGAGGGGTTGCGTTGCAGTACGCATTCCGTGCCACAGATAAAAAAAGGCAGCTTTCAAAATGATTTTAGTTCGAATTTTTTTTTTTTTTCATCTGTTTTCATAAACATCGAATAATATAAATTCACTATTCCCAGACAATTTTCTTGTTGCTAGCACCGTGCCAGACGTGTTTTTTGTTCGTTAAAAAAAAATGAAAAAATAATTTAATTACGGCTGTAATTTTTATATCAATCTTATTTATCGAACCACATGAAATTAATTTGCCAGACGATAATTCGGTTGCTCATTGGGAAAAGTCTTGAAAATGAATTAAGTAACAGCATAAGTAACCACACGAATATCCTAAAAAATCTAAGTATACACAAAATTAATAAATAAGTTGCATTGAATTTAAATATACAGTTTCTCATATATACCTGTTCAAGAATAGTTTGCAACATAGATTGCATTACAAATAAAAGGTATAATTATATATAAAAATAAAGAAATTCGCTGGTAGTTTTTAAAATGAAATATGCATATAAATAAAACACAGAAAAAGAGAACAGATGTAAAAAAAAATAAGAAAAATAGATATTTAAAAAAAATAATAATAAATAAATAAAAATAAAAATTCTTCCTTTTCCAAAATAAGTTTTATTCTTTTTATGATTAAAAAACTAAAATTTTTTTCTTCTTGTTGTATGTGAGAAAAAGGATTCTAATTGTTGCGCCCTACAATATTAATGAATTGCTATCGACGCAACCAATCAATTGATATTCTAGATTAATGATGGCTAATAAAAAGAAGAAATGCATTTTTGTGATAAGGATTCTGAGAATGTAAAAACGTTTTATACACACGTGTTAAGTTCAAATTGTAGTATAATAAAGTTAGGTTACCGGAAAGTGTTAACGCTAGTGATGGATATCACGGACAATATTACAGCAGCTTTACAGCTTTAATGAAAAAATATCGTGAATTATCTGAAAATGAATCTTCAACAGTAGGAGATCTCCACAGTACATCCTGTTCTACTTCCCATGTATCAAATTCCTCAGAGCATTCTCATGAGAGCACGTCAGATGATGCTGCAATAGTGAATGATAACAATCCACTTATCGATTGGGTTTCAAATATACAAATGCAACAATCAACTACTGAGCCTCCTAAACAAGTTCCTGACAACAAAGAAAAGAATACCACTGAATCTAGTGTGCACAGTGACAGTGCATGTTTTTTTTTTTTTTTTTTTTTTTTTTTTTTTTTTTTTGTTAACAAAATCGCAAACAATGTCACGGTCAATCATAAGAATTACATTCATCAAATAACCTAAAGCTCTCAGAAGAAATGACCAAATGGTTCACAAAACTAAAAGAGGATGAACTACTACAACACATTTGCACATTAAAATTCATAGGTGGACTCGTGTTCTATCATCATATATGTAAATTAACATATTTTAATAATTACAATAAGAAAATTCAAGATATTCCATCCACTCCCTGGCACAGCAGTCGCATGAACCATAAATACATTTTTGATAATTTCATCTCATTAATTGAGAAAGAAGTGGTTGAATAAAAAGTTTACTTACTATTATCACCTCTTCGCGACACCTACAATAATAATTTAGAAAATGAATGGAAACTCCACTGTTAACCTTTATCTTGAAGAGAAATTATTGAAACGTTTCCAAAAAAAAAATCAAAATTCTAACAAAGCACAAGAAACAAATTATTATGCATGAACATGGCAATTTATTAGTAGATAATGATCTTGAAAAACTTGAGGAAAACGCTCCTATCGATAAAGTCGCATTCATCTTACGGAATGCTATTCTTGGAATCGAAAACTCAAGAGTGCCATCAAAAATAAAGACTGAAGATCTAATTAAAGGTGAATGTTCGATCCCAGAGAAATTAGAGCGATTCTTCAAGGTATTGATTGGAGGTAAAGATGTTCTTCGCAGAGCTGGGATAATATGCACCAGAGCAATTCAATGAGTCAGATGCAATTTTTTGTATCAGTAATGGCTTTGTTAAACCATCTAAACATATTACTCTCGGTATGACTGTGAAAAGTATTACGGGCAGTAGAAAAATCATCAATATTTTGAATATATTTGACATTGCTGTAGTTATAACGCCTAGGAGGAATTGGAGACCGAATCCACCATTTCATCTGTTCGTCGCTCACAAATTTGCCCTACTGATATAATCCATGGCCCGCCATTATGCACAGCTGTAAAAATTGATAGATATGTTGATACACTGAGCGGGAAAGAAACTCTACACGACACCGTTGGTATACTATACTAAAATATTGATAATTGTCGGGATGAATGCGGTACGGGGAATAAAACGGTCTTCACCAGAAAACTTCCCAATAATACAAGATGTTGATCTATTACATTTATTTTCACATTTCTTTAATATACCGAATACTCCGATGTGGACTGGCTTCAATTATAAATTAATAGAAGATAATAGTCTATCGCAAAAAGTTTCATATCTTACACCTATCAATTTTTCACCTACGAATACAGTTGTGGTTGTGAATACAACAGAACAAGCGCAAGTCGTCAATAAAGAATGTAATCGGACGTATGTGCAAGTCACATATGACTTAGCAATTGCTAAAATTGCATTTAAAATTCAAAAAACAGAGAATCTTCGATTTAATAATCTATTTATACATATTGGTTCATTCCACTTGATGATGGCATTTTTCAAAGCGATTGAGATATTCATTAATGAGTGCGAATTATCTCATATGATGATTGAAAGTAAGATTATAGCCACTGGATCTGTTAACGGAATAAGCGAAGGTAAACATTTTAATCGTTGCAACATCTCCATCCATTGATAGCTCTGGGGTTGCAACTTTTGCATTATGATCAATTCCTAAAAACTAAAAACATTGCAAGTGATTTTCTTAGAGAGCAAATTTATCATGATCTTTTGGACAGCAGCAGAACTGATATCCAAACAGGCATTGTCTCAATTGTTATTATCATATAAAACATATGTCGAAGCTACACGACGGGGTGATCATGGAAAAACAGCGCAATTCTACATGATTTATGTTCAGCTCGTTATCTATTAATTTAGTTTATCAAGATGCATACGCATGGGCGATTTTCAGATATATAAATATATAATACCTAATTCTAAACCAACCAAACTATGCTCCTTGGTGTGGCAAGTATTCAGAAAATTTGAACAATGTGAATGAAACGCATGCAGATCATGAAGACGATTTTAAGAACGGTTTTTTTTGGAATTAAAAAAACTAATAGGCCGTTTTCAAGAATGCCGATTGACCTAACTCTGGAGCAAATCATTAATGCTGATGCAGCTAGACGTTTGAGTAGAATTGCATACTTCACGCACTCTATAGCAACACGTCAACGCTGGAGAAAAATCCATAGAATTAGAGCGACTTTGATCTCTCATGTCCTTGTCTGTGCATTAAAACAATTACTGGACGTCACTGCAGATATGGAACGTAGTCGAATAAAAATTTGCGAAAAGCAACTTGCAAATTTTTGTAGAAATGCTTGAGAAAAACTTGAATCCATTCAGTGCTGAGCTAGATGAAGACAATCTTCACAATATTGCAACTGGAAAGCCTGTTTCTCCAGATGTAGCTGAATTTCCATTGAATATTGAAGAGAACTGAGATGATTTAAGGGGTACATTCATTGATGAATATGCTGATAACGAGGAGAGATTCGATAAGCCAATCAAAAAGACTTCAGTGCTGAACTTTGCTGCTGCTCAAAAAAAAAAAAATACTGTTGGTGACAAGGTAATAGAATTGAGGATATATGAGATATATTTGGTCGAATGTTAGGAATTTCCCTGTTATACAAGTTAGATATTGAAAAAGTACTGACATTTCCACTTACACCTGTGCCAACATCCATGTGTGTCATGCAGATGGTACCGTTTGCAAAACGGCACAGGTAGTGACAATAATGGAAAAGAAAATGGGTGACAATCACAATCAACAACCTTCGTGCTTTGATATAGGAATCGTAGATGGTTTCTTCATGTTATATTCAATGAAAGACGTATCTCAAACCTTTGATAATATATCGAAAAAAGTTCCTGAGAATGATATCTAAATTGAAAGAAATTCGCATTGATGTTGTATCTGATCAATGCTCTACAACATCAATCAAAGATGATGAACATAAACGTCGAGATGAATCGACTAGCCAGGTTTCAATCGGACGAAATCAAATTTGTCCTCATAATTTCATCGCTCAACTAAAAAATGTTCAATTCAAGGAAGCATTAGTTAAATTTTTCATCAACCACTGGTCGACTGATGATATGGCGTCTCATATTAGTGATAAAATAATTCACTTAAATTTCAACGAATACTTCTCTTTTCGGTTTGAAAATAATAAAATCATTAAAGCAATGGAAGAGTCATTATCATATAAAGAACATGAAGAAGCAGATTCGAGGATTATCTACCATATTTGTCGAATTAATAGCGACGCTGAAGTTGCAATAAAATGCTCAAATTCTGATATTCTCATGATACTCCTTGGAAAAATAGACAATTTGAATGCTTCCTTAAAACTTTGGATCAATATGGGCGTGGGTAATCATGAACGCTACATCAGCGTCAATGAACTGAATAAAACTCTGGGTCCTTCCGTATCTAGAGCTTTACCAGGCTTCCATGCCATGACAGGTTGTGACTACACTCCAGCTTTTTTTTCGCAAAGGGAAATTGAGGCCTTTCAAATTATCAGCTTGCATTCCAAAATATAGCCACCGATGATTAAGAATTACTGGATAGCGCATTTGTCACCTTGGAAAAGTTTGTCAGTCATATATATGGAGTTCGGCAGATTAACAACGTCAACGATGTCAGATTTCAGTTTTTTTCTAATACGTATCAGTCAAAAAATTTTAATGAAAGTTTTGGGAAAAAATGCAGAAATTTCGATCCATCAAGCTTACCACCGTGCAGAGCTGAATTACTGCAGCATTTATTGAGAGTCCAATACGTCACCATATTTTGGAGAAATGATCACTCTAAATCTCCTACATCATTATCAGCTCCAGCTTGTGGCTGGGCCATCAACATATGATTTCGTTTGGTTTGTTGGGGATCACTTACCACCATCAGTGGCTGATATTATTGTTCAAAGTAAGGGTTGATTTGAAAAATGAATGAAAATATCAGTTTGTTGATTAATATTTATTCTTTACTGATATTGTGGCCAAGTCTACTAGTACACGGAAGCAAGAGGCGGGCAGGTCGGTAGTAAATTACCAAGCAAATAGCGGAACACACTACCTCGCACAGTAAAGTGCCCGCGTATTGCTAAATAATGATGATTGTTTACATCACGGCGGCAGTGACTAAACATGCTAATTCGCATAGAACACGGTTATTGCCCGTTTTGTTTACAACAGCACAACTGCTTTATATAGGTGACTTTAGTCAGCAGTTTCGTCATCGGTTGTAGAATATTACCGCACAATAATAATTACATATGTTGAGGGTCAAATTCTACTTCCGAGTTCCGTCTGCAAGTTTTCGAGGTGCGCAACTGAATTGCTGTGGTCAGTTCGGGTTACAATTAAACAACGGTTGGTCGGCGGTAATAGTTAGCTTAAGTTAAAGTTAAGTTAAGACACAGATAGTGAAGTATTAGAAGCAGAAAGTACATAGGACAATAATAGCGCTAATGATAATGCTGAGATAGCGACGATGACGAAAGGCTTTTATGTGAAGCAATGTATTCAAAATAACACCGTCATTTTATATATTTCAAGACATTGACTTTATTAATCTTCTCATCGAAACCTGTCGTAGATCCAATTCAATAGCAGTGCTGCATAATAGTGGATTTATTTTTCTGAGCCAAATAACTAAATTTTGCCCATGATCAAATCGGTTTGGTTCCTATAAACAATCGAATTATTGTTTAGCAAATTAATTTCATGTGGTTCGATAATTAAACTAGCTGGTATAAAAATTACAACCGTAATAATCATTTGTTTAAATTTTTCTTTTTTTAACAAAAAAACAAAAAACTCTGGCACGGTGCGCTAGTAACGAGAAAATTGTCTGGGAATAGGGCATTTATATTAATCGGTGTTTATGAAAACAGATGAAAAAAAAAATTGAACTAAAATAATTTCGAAAACTGATTTTTACCTGTGGAACGGAATGCGCACTGGTAAACCCAATCACTCCACATGAATATTGAGATACTGTAAGGTTAGGTATATTATAAAACTAGCCGAACTAAAGTAATTTCTCGAAAACTTTGCTAGCTCGTGCAGATATTATCGACGATGTGTGGCGATTACTGATTTCAAATAACTATTCATCTTCAATTGAGTCGTTAGTTCGCACACAGCATATCGATAAAAGTGTTATAATTGCGAACGAAAAACATTGTATGTGCAACATCTTCGCTATATTCAACATTTGTTCTGAAAAATAGTATCAATACTTGTTGCATTTAGTAACCAGAAATATATGTAAAAGCATAATAAAAAAAAATACAAACAATATGGTTTGTTTATATGTACAATATGTATATATAAAAATGTAATATAGAATATGCAAAAAAAAATTAAGCAACATATACATACCTCCAGTGGACGGAAATCTGTGCCACTTTTTCCACTTTTTACTTACAAGTAAAAAGTTACATACTGTAGCCAGGTTGCTGAACATTTTTAACATTCACCTTAAAGTTGTAAGGTCCAGGTCTTACAATACTTTGCAATATAGCAGCATGCATAAATGCACCAGTCTTATTGAAATCTAATGCAAGATTTCAAAGAAACGACGACCTTCCAAGGAACACCTTGGTGAAATAAAATGTACTTTTCCAACTGATAAATGAATAAAGTTCTCGCCACGCAAGGACTAGAACATGCTGTAAACACCAGCTAACATAGCTAAAATTAAAACATAATCACAACAGTTTTGACATAAACTTTTATGCCACTTATCTCATCTTCTGCAATATCCAGTGCAGGGTTTTTGTAGCAGGACGTATATATCCTCACAAATAATCAAACACAATATTGGACAAGTATACATTTTTATGTATTTATTTATTTTTTTCACAATAAAAGTTTTATTATAAACTAAAAAACACAAAACCCAGAAATAAATTTGTCATTCAATAACAAATGTCAAACCACACAACATTTAAATTGTGGCGCCTCCGTCATCTCAAAATCGTAAAACTCCCACAGCGCCGTGGTGAACTTGCGCAAAGTCGAAAACAATAGCCAGCAACTAAGCGAAGCCACAGAACAATGGGTGGCAGCTGGCCCCAACCATATAAAAAGGGGGCGATTTCAGAAGAAAAATCACTTATTGCTCGGTATTTCACCAGTAAAGTCAGCTAGCTGGAACATTGCCACTAGCATTTTTTCCACTTGTGCTCAATTTTTTGTAGGGTTATTCCCACAATCAAGTCTTCCTCACATACAGGTAAATGAAAAATAGAAATTTTTTTGGGATATTACCAGAAGTTTTCTATTTAAAAAAAACCACCACTGAAATATAGAATAAATTCTCATTTAAATTTTTTTATACTGAGATTGGAGAGTTAATTCGCAGTTTTGGGATATTACCAAGCTAAGAATAAAATTCTGCAATCTAAGTTATTTTTTGTTTCATCTTTTTGTAACTAACTATTCAACAAAGTTAATTTGGGAAATATCCAATTAACTAAGGTTAACGTAAGGGTTTCACAAAACATTTCATTTCGGGATATATCCAAGTGAAGTGTGGCAGGAAACTCAAGTCAAACGAGAAATCAATAGTATTGGGCGATGTTCATACTAAATAAAAATCCCGGTTAATATCTAGGCTAAATCGGCGGCAAAACCCTTTGGGATATTTCCAGGGGCTTTTTTGCTGATTTGTTTGTGGATCCAGGTAAGAGACAATATCTTGGTATTGAACCTTTTGGGAGATTTTCAAGGGTTCAATCCATAGACCAGAATTAGGTCAGAAACAGGTACAGGGATTAGCTACATCAACCATTCAGGGTCGATTACAATACAGGGAGTAGATAAGTATAAAATATTACTAACCTTTTTTTGTTTCAAGAAGATATTAATTAACCCCTTTTTATACCCTAGATGAAATCATAGGGGTATACTAAGTTTGTCATTCCGTTTGTAACACCTCGAAATAATAATGGTAGAGCAAAATGGATTGCACACCCATTCATAATATTAAAAGTTATTTCGATTTTTGCATGACCGTCCGTCCGTCTGTCCGTCTGTGCGCACGATAACTCGAGAACGCGTATACTTAAAGAGCTAAATTTTGTACACGGACTTTAAAAAAAAAAGTAAAATTAAGTTCGAAAATGAGACAAATCGGGCAACTCCTTCGTGGGGTTGCCATATAAAAATTTCGTTTTCCGCTATATATTTGGACACTGCCTGAGAACGCATCGACGTAGAGAGCTGAAATTTCGTACATGATGTTTTTACTACATTAGCAAATAAAATGTCAAAAATGGACTAAATCGGGCAACTTCTTCTTGGTGTTGCCATATAAAAATTTCGGTTTTTTACGTATAAATTGAAAACGATCAGTCCAAGACATTTTTATTGTACTAAGAACTTCTGCAGAATACGAAATCCTATAAAATTGGTTATTACCATTTTTTCTGTGCGACAAACTGTTCTAGAAATATATGCGAAAAACAACTTCAAAATCAATACTTGAATAGATCGGTGACCATACGAAATTTAATACGGGCATTCATCTAGGGTATCATAAGAATTGGTCTTAGACCAATTCTAGCTTTTTTACTTGTTTATATTGAATTTTCTAAAAGAATTTGAATTACTATTCTTTTTTTTTGCGCTTTATTAATTTGTTCCTTTCTCTTATTGCAGATAATTAGCAATAAGTAGAATTTAAGAGCTAGTTAATAATTAAGATTTTTTTTAATTACTTTATTTTTGTTAATGTTATTGTTTTATTTAAATTTAATTATTATTTATTTATTAAAATATTGTTAGTTTTAAAGGTACGCAATAAACGTATTAAAAGCAGGTTAATCTTTCAATCAGCAATTTACCTATTTTTTTACTTCCATTTTTTCACTTATATTAAATTTTTTTATGTACAGCCATAGGAGCTGTAACAATACTAATAATAACATTTATTTCAAAACATTCTCTGACAAAAAAAAAAAAAAACATTCCACAAATTGATTATTTCCCAATACTTTTTCTTTCTTCTTTCCACTTTTCCCTTGTTTTCTCAAAACTGGCTTTTTGCAGATAACGAGTTATTTGAAAATAAAATACCACAGAAATATTAGCCCATTCAAACCAGATTTAAAAAAGGAAGCTTTGTACAATATTGCTATAACAGCATGTATTTGCGATTAATTCGGTACCGCCAATGATATGTTGCTCTAATATAAACGTAAATAGAATTAAAAGCAGCTTAAAAAGACGTCGGCGCCCTGACGCTTTTAGTTTTATTTTTGTTTTCTAGCGCGAAAAGCTACATACTATGTGTATATATAATGTAGGACAGTATAAGTTCAGATAAGATTTTTTAGGTGGAATTTGTCTGTGATGTAAGAGATTTCCTGTTTAAATCTACACTGTTCTTTCTGCATAAAATTTGCCTTTATTTCTTTTCTAAAATGATTGTTAACCTACTCTGGTGAACTAAAATTCGACGATTCCACTTGAAATACAAGTAGCTGTTCCAGACGTAAGCCGTGCTATGACCACGGAGAATTTACATGAATTCCACGTGATATTTTTTACCGGAAAAATGATAATTTCGTGTTAAATTATTTCCCTTGGCGACCTAATAATTTTAACGCATAGGCGTTTGCCTTAGTAATCGTAATGGCTAAACGGGGCCTGAAATGAATCCTGAGTGCCAACTATATTGGCAGCAATTCGGTAGAAATTGAGTTAAGTGTGGATGGAAATCCCATGATGTTGCAAATAGACATGGTAGCTCCAGCCAGTGTTATTTGCGAGAGAGAATATAATGCTTAGTATAAAATTAACAATATAAACTATTAAAACTGTTCAAAAGTTTTCATGACCATTACGGATAAACTTGAAATGAAAGTTGAAATAAATGTTGAAGTGGTGCTTTGTAAGCATTGTTTCCAGTTAGTATTGATTGTAGTGAAGGGAACTGTTGCTTTTTAAACAATTACTTGTTAGAGTCTATGTGAATTGTTTCCGGATTGGAAAAATTTCCTTCCAGGTAATTAAAAGTATAGAAACCGGTAATGTAAGTGCGCTAATTAGAGAAAAATTTCCGAAAATCCCAACCAAACGATTGTGTGTGAGTGATATATATGGCTATTAGTATGACGGATACCACATATTGTAAACAATTGGATGCAGCAGACGTAAATCGTGGATCTTAATCGATCACAATTTCATCCTGGAAACCAAAACTGCTAAATATGGTTAAGAGTTCAGAAATAAGGCTTCAACAAACGAAATTCCGACTACTTCAATATTACAATGCTTGCTAAATATATCAACATTTATTAAAAAGTTTGTGGTCCGAAGTATTTAGATCTAGTTGGATACACTCAAAAGAGTATTATTGTATTAACTATTTCCTTGGTAACATTTCGAGTTTACTGAAGAATCTGACAATAAGTTTTCAATTTACTTTTCTATCGAGAGCCACCACAAGTACGATCGCAACATCTTATTCATCAGGGCTTATATTAAAAAAAGAGTTTTCGTAGAACCAGAAAAAACAGTTTCATTGAATGAAAAATGGTTCAAACAGAACGCAAATAAAACTGCACGGACTTACATATATCATTTGTAGAAATGTTCAACATCTGGGGAATGCTGCATTTCGGCAGCTTAAGTGTTTATCTGTACATATATATCAAAGATTTGTTGCCCTCTCTGGCTTAAATTTATTGAAATTGTCGCCATATGTAGCCACAAGGATTGTTATTGTCGACATCGCTCATTTGCATAAAATATTCATGCTAAATTCAGAAAAGCATAGCATGCATAGATACGAATTTTGTGACTCGAGCTTACATTTTTCACCATAACTTTTTTGTTTCAACAGAATTTCAGAGACTGCATGAAAGTCATGAGATAAGAGAGGTAATGTTTCGGAGACTGACAAGTAAAAGGAGTTTATCGAAAAATGTCTTTTTTTTAATCCAAAATAAATTCTCACCACATTTCCATTTTAAATTTTTGCTACAGGAAGATTGGATGGGCACACATATGTACATGTTGTTATGGGACAAGGTGACATCACAATTTCAAAATACACTAATAGCTGACAAAAATACCGCAAACGGAATTAAAATTCAACTAAATTTCTTTTATATAAGTTGTTACGTTCTTATAATAAGAATAATTTTTCTCCTTTAATGTATGCGTGCATATTGTCCGAGCACGTTGTAGTGCTGCTTTGTTATTAGTTCTAGGAAGATTAATTGATTACCATTGCATTTAGAGTTAACAAAGAGTTGATCTTCTGATAGATACTACCTAGTTGCATTGATTATAATCATCAAAAGTGCGCAGTGGTTATTTTATCAAGAGTTGTAACGTCATTATCCTCACTCAAGGACCTCCATTGTCAAGGGTGTAGCAACTTACCCTATCAGGGAGAATCGCTATTCCTATTTCATCGTTATCGTACATTTTATTAACATGTATTCGTATTAAGAAATATGTGAAACGAATCACTTATGTATTATACTTATTAATTTGTTAACACTCGAACGAGCATTTATAATTTCGAGCTGGCATACTTCAACCACGTGATTATTGCAGTTTCAGACTCGCTGCATTTCCGTCCCATTTTCTTATCTTAATTAGTCGAAAAGAATTTCAAATAGAGAATTAAAAATACAAATTAAAAATACAATAAAATTTGTTACTCTGTTAACCTCTTCCAAAGGTCAAGCTTTCGATAAAATTGTTGAAAGAATATGAATAACCGAAATCTAAGTGCAAAAAGTTTCGAAGTCTAGTGTTTTTCAACAAGGTACTGCAATGATAAAGTCGGTTATTGGGGGAATCTGAAGCTCAAATTTAAGTTCAAAAGTTACTTTATTGTGTATTATTCCACATGATATGTTTAGCGGTATTTCGCATACATAATGAAGAGTAGAGAGGGTGGAGTAGTGTGAGGTTTCTGTCCAGCACAGTAAAACTCAAACTTTGAAAATAAACGTAACAAATTGCAATAACAACGCCAAATCAACAACGAACTTTGGAATTAATATAACAAAATGGCATAGCAACGCCAAATCATCGTGCTTGTCGTTGTCAAAATAATAAATTCGAAAAATGAGACACCTGTTGCACCATCAGATTGCTTCGAAATTAGGTAAAAATTAACGCAATTTTTTTCTTGTTTTTAAATCATTAAGTTTGCAAGAAATACCTCCTGTTTTTTATTATCATTCATAAAAAAACTAAAGCAGAAAATATCATTTAAACATGTTAGTTATCATAAAAAGAAGTACGGAGCTTTTTCCACGCCATCTACAAACTAGTAGTTCGAAATTTCAGCTTATAAGCTTTCGGAAATGACAGCGTTAGATTAGTATAAAACCTATTTTCATGCAGCTCATTCTGCGCTACTCTGAACAAAACTAAGATGGCCATATGCATAACTGCACTCTACGCTACTCTACTCTACTTTGCATTGTGAATGCTGCATCAAATTCGCCTCCAACAATCACATATGTGAATTGCTGAGAAAATGCATTCACCACAATCTGACTGCTATGTACCGTGGGGCTGGGGTGTGGCGCGTGATATAAAGTGAAACCATAAGGAGAGTTTCGCCGGAATCGAGGTTTATTTTCAGAGACATACTCGCGAAGTTAGAGAAGCTGATCTGGATGGGTTCGAAGTGAGCTTTTCCTTATTCAGAGTAGGGGTGCCACGCTTACCCACAATTACGTCATTGCTGAACAGAAAATATTTTTTCGAGAACACTCGGTGCCTTGTTTTCAAATTTGTATCTGACAATTAAAAGCGGCACCTCATCCTTAGCTAAGCCTCTCCGAAAGTTATTTACTTGTCAGATTAGACAGGAAAATTTCCAACTGCATAGAAACTGGCTCACGTTCAGCTAATTCCCAAGAAAGGTGAGGGTAGCGATACCCACAAATTATCGACCAATTTCAATCACTTCGATTCTTTCAAAGGTTTTTGAATATATCATTAACTCCAAATTAATAAAGTATCAAGAAACTAATCATCTCATCAAGGATCGCCAATATGGCTTCCGAGCTGGACGCGCATCTGGAGACTCGCTGACTTTTCTTACGGAATGTTGGAACCGTAGTCTTCACAATTTAGGTGAGTCCAAAATCGTTGCCCTAGGTATTTCAAAGGCACTTGATAGAGTCTACCATTCAGCTCTTTTAGCTAAACTTAAAGCGCTTGGTCTTTCCCTTCCTCTTCTGTTAAGGATATAAAGTTTCTTATCTGGTCACCTTATACGAGTTGTACTAGATGGCATTTCATCTGAACCTCACCCTATAAATGGCGGTGTGCCCCGGGGCAATTTTCTCTCACCATCTCTCTTTTCATTATGATCTGCTTTCTTTACTTTCAATCCCATCCATGGTTTCGCCGATGACAGTACCCTTGATTTCGCTTACTCCTTCGATACTCTTGCGAACTCCAGAGGGAATGCCGTATGTGTTACATGAGATTGCATGACAAGATCATTGAATAACAATCTTGCCAATATCCTCGCTTGGGGCAAAACGAGTCGCGTCGAATCTAATGCATCTAAGTCCCAGAGCTGTCCCATCACATTAAAAGAAGATCATAATTTATCCACTACCGTTCTTTTTGATGGAGCATTGATTTACGATACAACGTCTTGATGCATTCTTGGCATTAATATTTCCAGTAAGTTAACCTGGACAGATCACATTTTCTCTGTTCTCAAAAAAGCATCAAAATGTCTTGGAATTCTGAAAAGGTGTAAGAAATATTTCGGTCCCTCAAGTCTACCGCTCCCCTGCAAGTCCTGTATCAGACTTAGAATACAATACAATTCCCATATTTGAGCAGGGGCTGGTCGTACAGCCTTATCTTCCCTGGATATTGCCAAATGAGAGCCTTCAAGCTTATTGGCGATTTGGCAATAACTTGTCATATCAACTCACTCGAGCACCGCCACAATGTTGGAAACCTTTCGCTCCTATATCGATACATGCATGGTCAATATTCCAATAAAATATCTAGTCTGATTCTTTGTAGAATGATTACTGCACGCAATACTCGCGTTGCAAACCGCGCGCATCCTTTTACCCTTGCAAATACCTTCGGTCGTATAGTAAAATTTTGCGGTACTTTTTTATTCCGAACTCTGTGAATGTGAAACAGTCTACCATCTTCTGTATTTTCTCCGCCACTCTCCTCACATTCCCTAATTACTTTCCTTATCTCCTTCCTGGCATGCTGTGCTTTGCATCATAGGGTACCCTCTGAAATTGGCTTGGTAGAGTAAGATGGGTTGGACACCAATGCATAATATTAAAACCTATTTTCATTTTTGCATGTCTGCCCGTCTATCCGTCCGTCCACACGATAACTAGAGAGCATGTGTACCTAGAGCTCTGAAATTCTGCTTTAAGAAAAAAAGTAAAATTAAGTTCGAAAAGCGGATGAATCGGGTTTATTCTTTCGTAGGGTTGACATAGAAAAATTTCGTTTTCATTATATATTTGGGCAATGCCTGAGAACGTGTCAATTTTGTACACAGTCTTTTCATTTAAATATAGTTTCTAAAATGCGCTAAATTGGGCATCCCCTTCTTGGAGTTGCCATATAAAATTTTAGGATTTTTATGTATACTGTGAAAGCGATCAATACTAGACATTTTTATTGTACTAAAAACTTCTTCAGAATGTGAAATGGTATAAAATCATATCATATAAAATCATATCATAAGAATTGGTCTTAGACCAATTCTAGCTTTTTTACTTGTTTGCGCATACACTTGTTGTCTCTAAGTGTTGCTACCTTGGCTGTCAAATCTGCACTGACGACTAAAAGTATTTCGGGTACAAACGCATATGGAATACTAGTTAATAGGGTGCGAATGGTTGACTGTCAATTTCGTTTTAATTAAATGGAGTGGGTCAAGTTTTTCTTTTCGATTGAGAATTATTTTATGCGGGTGCCCTTGCTTTAGACTACTGGCAATGTTAGCATCTCAAGACTTCGTTGGATACAATAATATTGAATATCGAAAAACTCAAATCCAAACAGAGACTAACTGAGAATTATAGAAAGAAACAAATTATATTGTTTACTTTAAAACTTTACATTTCCATGTTATTTGGTTTTAAGAAAGTAAAACTGCGCCAATAATATGTAGTTCATTCTTGCAGTTCAGTGGTATTTTTGGAACAATTTGTTATTTTGATTTTTTTTTTTACTGCTTAAGTTCCTTCGACTAATACCTGGGAGTTATTTTCCAAACCAAAATTAAATTTTCATGTTATCCCGCGACAATTATTTCTTCGAAATTGCATACGATATTATTGAAAGATAAAATAAAACTAGCCTTCAGGTGACGGACGTACTTCAAAGTTTAAAATATTTCTCCTTTTCAACTATTTTGGTAAAGTGGTAACATATTAAATTATGAATCCAAAGAGGAAATTAAAAACATTGTATTAATTTATAACAAGGATAACTTTGGAAGCTGGATTGAATTTATTTAATACGTTCATGTTGACTGTTGATTGGGACTGGGCTAGGTGAAACAGGGTAATAGGAAATTTTGCGCAGCTCACAGCACATAGACAAAAATAAAGTCTAGACTGGGGCACAGTATGTTGTCGGGGCACAGTATGTTGTCGGGGCCATTTTCTTGTATACTATATAACTAGGGTTTCCAAATATCCGGGTTTTCTGTAATCGAGATTATCGGATAGTAATTTCCGAGCTTGTGAAATTGAAGTTTTCAGCTTCAAAATCCTTTCTGCAATGGGCGAAATTGAGTTCCATCGCACTTTTCTGTCTAGCAGTAGTTCATATTCACATGAGAACTCGTTTTTAAGCCTTAGCTACCTACCCCCAATTTGCGTTCCTTAACCACCTACGATCATGGTGACTGCCGACGAATTATTGTAGCTGTTTCTAAATTTAGGACGATTATGGGAAATGTGGATAAATTGCAGTCATGTCTAAGGTCTTACTTTTAACTTTTGTAATAAAATAAAAAATAAAAGCAAACATGTAAGATTTTGTTCAAAATAATCATAAACACATAAACTTAAAATCTAGGACAAAAATCACAGCCTTTCGAAAATCAGATCTATAGTAATAGCAACTAATAAACATATTTTGTTTGTACTAATTTTTAGTGAGTTAAAGAGTCGTACAATACGGTGATATAGAAAAATCAACAAAAAATGATAATTCTCTTAAAAATTGCAAGCCCTAAATACTTAGCACTTATCGTAGCAGTCACGGCGCATTTTTTTAACACTCCGCGCGGATTGGTACATTGCAAAGAAAGCACAAATTTCGGTATCTGGATGAGTTGAGTTCAGGCGGTACCTCCCGCTTACGTTTTTAAAATACCCACAAGAGTTAGCCGTTCTATTGCAGCACATTGCCAAGTTGTATGGAATAGAACCAATTATCAGCGCAGATATTTCTGTTGGATCCTTCTATTGATTAAACTAAGCACAGAACTGCCTGAGTATGTTTGGACAATCGGTTCTGTTCGTGGGTCAAATATAGTCCATCTGAATTTTTACCTAGATTAATGTAAGCATCGATAAGGTAGCCTTTCCTCGCACCTGTTATGCATATTATTTTCAAGCCGTATTTGTCTGATATCTTTGGCATATACATCGTGAATGTCCCTCGACCTTGAAAAGCTACTAACAACTCGTGTACAGAAGCACACGTTCCAATCGTATAAACTTTGAGATATTGTTGTCTAAGATTCGAAGGCCTTGGAAAATGGCGCAGATATATCAGCCTCACGCCGCTGATCTCGAGTTTGTGCATCATCAAACCGACTAGTATTCAATAGGACCGGTAGTCTATTTTTACTCCTGATACAACGATATATTTTTCTTCCACAGCCATCAGTGTTGTACCATGAAGTGTAGTGTGCATGACTTTCCTTGAATATAGCAGAATAAAATGAAAACCCTATGAACGCTTTAACTCTATGAGATCCAAACCTTGAACATATGTTCAGTTCTTATACGCTGATCTTATCTTTCTTATCTTTTCATTGGTTTGCAGTACTATTTTGTTGAGCATCTCGTTAGTAAAAAAAAGGCTCCCAATATCAGGAGGCGTGGTAAAAGTGTTCAGAACATTATGGTACGCAGGTTTTGGTCCCTGTGTTTGATGTATATTATTATACAGCGCTGTTCATCCATAACGGATCTTAGGCTGAGATAACCGACGAAAGCGATTCATACCAAAATAGTTTCTATTCCCTGGTTGAGATTGCAACTGTGCGAGCGGTACCTCATTTTCGGAAGACCATCCCTCACGAAAACATGAACGCTTACTCTGTGGCTGAATCTCAACGGTTTCTTCTTCTGAGGAGCCATCTACGTCAGAATCAGATTCACAGTCCTCATGGAGAACATAATCACCAGACACATCTGTTTTCAGGTAGCTGCAATCCTCCTCCGGCATCTCTACCTCATCTGGCAACACTTCGTCAAACCAAATATTCTTATTTTCTTCATTATGTTTGCACTAAAATAATAAAAATAATGTAACACAAAAACAATTCACAACCACGCGGGGACAGAGACCGCTGACGTAAGATTTTTACCTACCAATTTAAAAGCGCGTACGTCCACACTCGGCAAAGGTAACGGCGATACTGGATGAAGTGTAGAAAAGGTACATGGAAGCACACTGACGTAAGTTCAAAGTTAACCTAATGACATTAGGTCAACTTTGTTACGTTGCCCACAAGCTGAAAATTGCAATCCGAAAAGTCGTTGTGGTTCTGGTGACCGCTGATAGGTGGTAGATGACTAACATGATTTTACACAATACTATTACGTATCTAAAAATATCTAAGAGTATCTAAAAAAGCAGACAATTTTCCTGACTAGTTTCAGCTGTTCAAAAATAGTGATATTTTGTTCTTCATAATTTTCGATCCCAGGCTCATCATTACAAGAATCATCAAAATCATCTTTAAGTCGTCAAAACGATCTTCATGGTCGTCAGTATCTTCTTCATGCAATGTTTGAGCAGATTCATGCTTTTTATAAAAAGGATCAGAAACTACGCTTAAGTGTATACTGTGATTTAAACATATATGTAATTAGTTCAGCTGGGCAAGTTCTACCGTACTTTAGTATCATTGGAACACTATCATTAGTAGTACATACGATATCACTTTCGAAATTAATGTTGAATTTAAATATGTGATTTTTATTTTATCAACCACTTCATCTACATTACAAGATCCTATGATTGGAACTAGCCTCAGATTCATGCATTCGTCGTTTTCTCCATGGATATTAATATTTAAATACGTACGTCTTCTTGACTGAATTTATTTCCAACCATTTTTCGTTTTTCAATAATTTTAATCATCTCCGCTTTTTTTACTTCGAAATTATATTGTATCAATTTCATTACACTAGTTTTACAGTTTGGTAAAGAATATCACCGACTAGAAATTGATTCACGAATAATGATGAATTTATTATAGTACGTATCGAAATATTATCAATTGCTGCCAACTTTTACACTATATTTTCCAAACTATCTCACTTAATAAAATTTAAGATTAAAATTGAAGCTTCTTGTCGGGCATTGTTCTTTTTCCAGAGTTTCCTTCATCAAAATTTTGTGAACAAGCTTGAAACGATTTATTATTGCTCCAGTTGATGCATTGGTATTTGTTATTTTGGATTGGAATTTCAGGCATTGCGTTTATTTTTCTTTTACCAGTTTCTCAAAAATACTTTCTCAAAAATACTTGATACTGGTTTTTTTAATGACATTTTCTAGGAATAATTTTTTTTTAAATATTTTAATTCGATAAGTAAAATATAACTTACCAAAACATTTTCTAACTATTAACTTATAAAGACTTTTTCTAACTATTCTATTTTCTTGCTTAACCCTTTTTTTAATTCGATAAGTAAAATATAACTTACCAAAACATTTTCTAACTATTAACTTATAAAGACTTTTTCTAACTATTCTATTTTCTTGCTTAACCCTCTAGCATGACAATTTTTCAGTCGCTCGCATTAGGGCTGGCCGATACCGATACGATATATCGATATTAATTCCTCTACGATACAGGTAATTCATATCGATATTTTTATTCTTTAAATATCGTTGTATCGATATTTCAATAGCTGTATCGCAAAAGGAAATTTCTGCTCGAATGTCCACTTTTCATACAATTTTAGGTCCGACATGAACAGACATGAGAGATGCCTTAAGCTTTGCAATATGATACCCTGAGCATATTTTATTAATAATATTTTTTCTATAAACTGCGGGAAAGCTTTGGCGATCCGATTTATTTTGAGAGCGACTTTCTTGGATGAAAAAGTTGAATTTTTCCTCTCGTGATTGTGCGAAACTGGCGTATCGTGGAGAATGACTTCCTGTGAAAAAAATGTTCACAACAGGGCTCTAATGTCCCTAAAAGAAAGAACGGAAAGATATATCCGAAATGTAATAACTGTGTGTATGATACCCAAGTGCGATACTGATAGTGCTCGGCGAAACTACTTTTTCCGCTCGTGATTTTGCGAAATTGGTAAATCCTGGAAAATGTGTTCCTATGAGAAAAATGTTCACAATAGAGCATTAATGTCCCTGAAAGAAAGGACGGAAGAATTATAGGCGAAATGTGGTAACTGGGGTGTATGTTATCCAAGTGTGTTACTGCTAGTACTCGGCGAGACCAATTTTTCCGCTTGTGATTGTGCAAAATTGGTGCGTCGTGGAAAATGACTTTCTATTAGAAAAATTTTCATAGCCGATCACTAATGTCCCTGAAAAAAAGAACGGACAAAGCATATGCGAATTGTAGTACGTGGGGTATGTGTTACCCAAATGCATGAAAGTGGCGACAAAAACGTCCAGAGAAAGTTTTCAGAATCAGGAAAGGAGTACACCACTCAATAGTACTCGGCGAAAGCTGGAATTTGATATGCAACAACATAGTATGCATTGCATAGTATTACGTTTATACATATAATAACGAATATCGTATCGACGATACTAAGGATATCGATATTTTAAGAGCCAACATATTGGTGTATCGATATTCTGAAAAAAAAAAATGGAAATATCGGTGTATCGGTATTTTCCCAACTATTGGCCAACTCTAGCTCACAGTGAAAATTTCACTTGAAATGAATATGAGTGTCAAATAAACAGTACGCCACCACCAAACTTATATCAGTGTGTACTGTGTAGTTATACCCTTGTGTTTGTGTAAAGAATATAGAAAATATCATATAGAAAATAACTCCAGTCGGCCACCACACTGAAAGTTCTGCCGACATTTTATGTAAATTTCCAAGAAGAAATGAATGCTTATTGCTCATCTACACGTCTACGCTCATAAAAATTATTAGTGGCTCAAGCACCCGCTGTTGGCCTCATAACAATTTTAATGGAAAATATTGCAATAAATTTCTAAGGAAAACTTGCGGCCTTCCCTACATCAGATTGAGGCATTTCTGGTTTTTGTTCTATTTGCCCAGGTTTTGTATGTTATTAGTTTGTCCATGGTCTTACGGCTTATTCCTTGAACCCCTTGTACTTCACGACGAAACTCGCATGCTCAGAATCTTTTCAAGCATACAGTGTTGTAAGCGGAAAAGAAATAAAAAAAAAGCCTCAAGGAATCATGTCTTAAGGTGCTCCTAAACGATCTGCCAGAATACTAGATGTCTGCCCACGGTGGCAGATATAGACAGATATCTGGTGACAACGTCTGGCACTCAGAAATGTCCAGACGTCTGTCGCACGTTTAATCAGCCACTTTTTTTATCTGGCAAATCTTGGAACATCATTTGCCAATCTGCCCAGTAAATTTTTGAATTGAACAGATATCTGTCCATTTTACCTGTTCAAAAAAAATAGTTTTGTGCACGTAGTGATAGGAATATAGCACAAACTGCAGGAGACAAGTTTATACCAGGTTTGTATGATATTATTATTATGATGTATAATTATATATTATAGTATCATAAATATGCATAATTAACAGTATGGCTATTGAGAACAAGCCGGAGTCAACATGGACCAGTGGTGAAACATTGCGCTTGATCACCGAAATCGAACAACATCCACTTTTTCACTTGTACAAAATACAATATACACAATAAAAGCAGTCGCGTACCTTTCTCTAGGAGTCATTTTTGAACAATGAGCATCGCATTAGTTTATTTTGTCTTTGCCAGATAAAAGCAGTGTTTTACCAGATGAAAACTAGCAGGTCGTGTAATCAATAAAGACAGATGCATGCCGGATAACTGACCGAAAACTATCTGACAATTCTGTGCCAGATGAAATCTGCCCACATATCTGCTTCGTGTGTATTCAGTAGGACAGATACCTGCACACAAAAATTGACATTTTGCAAGATCATTTAGGAACACTTTTAAGAAACTAAATGATGAAACTTACCTAATGTTTTCTTCCCGATCAAAAGAATAAATCCCAGCAGCCAGTTGTGATCGACAAAACAATAAACAAACCAACCACAAACGTCAACCAAGATTGTCTCGTTTCTCTGAGCCGCCAATGGCATTTTCATCGCAGCGCAGCCAACAGTAGAAGATCCACAATTTTAAAAACGGGCGTCTCGTTCCACAAAATATAAGTTCAAACTAAATAAAAATGATCAATTATAGCTCTAAAAAACAGTAAAATTTATTTATTCTGGAAGAAAACTTACTTACAATCACACTTATTTTGGGTCTCCACTGGAATAAATTATACTAACAAACCATTCGTCTCGAGTGAGATAGAGATAGTTATTCTGAGTAGCGACTAGAATTACACTAAACTTTATATTGAGTACCGACTGAGATAAAGATGTTTATTCTGGGTACCGACTATAATAAATACCAATCTAAATACAAGTTTGCTTTGGATCTCGACAGAAGTTAAGTATCTTGTTCCGGGAAACGACTACAGAAAGATGTATAATAACTTCCTTGATTCCATAATCTAAATTGTAGACTACGTATATAAAATTCGTTCATATTTATATTTACATATATTTATCGTTGCCATTTCTGAAGGGAGAAATTTTTTGATTTACAATATTCTCTGCAGTATAATCATCATTTTGTTTTGTTTAAATTAGTATTTAAGAGTGAAATATCACTTTATTGGAATTGTGTATATGATAGTTTGCTAATCTCGAACGTTCCTACTTATAGTTAGTCGATAGTTTAAAACAAGTGTAATCAACCAACGACAAAATAAACCACTACGTTTTAAAATTTCATCGGCGTTCCTATTTACAGTCCCATTCCGTTATACTTTTGATTTTGTATTCTCCACACGAGCAGAACCGGTATAATTACCAAAATACTGTTCATAGGAAAAAATGGTGATAGTTATTTGCAATATGAATTTATATTTCATGTCTTGTGAAATACGATGAATACCGAAACATTTGTATCCAATCGATTCAGTTTAGAAAAGGGCACCTCCATATAATTGCAGCTATTGGGAGAAAAATGAAATAACATTCTTTGACCTGCTGTGATTCTTGGCACTACGCACTGCCACACTGATTTTCGAAAACTTATTAGGATATGTCCTTTAAATCTGTAATTATCCGCAAATTCATGACGGGCACATTTGAATTAAAGTTGTGCGTCATTGGCAAATATCACCTGTGGACAATTCTTTATGCAAGATTATTTCTTTCAGCCGACGATATGTGTAAGGTTAGGCGATGACGCACAAAATCTACTATGTTTTGAGCCATGGTTGATCTCCTATTTTTGGTGCGATACCTGAAGTTATAAGCTTCTTCGTTTTGTCTTAATTATTATTTTCTTTCTCCACATTTCAAGGTTCTGGAAGAGGTTGTTGGTCACTAACACGTGAGGTTCGACATTGTTTGTTTAATATCGACGAATTAAAATAATTGTGTGAAATATGTTATTTAGAGTCTGAAACGTAAATATTATAATTATGAAGGAGGTTTCACTCGATTTCTTTTGCTTAAATGCTTAGTTTTCCCCGCATTATAAAAAACGTTGAATTTCGAAAAACGCTCAAGTATGGGCGACCTACGTTGCAAAACATCTTTTTCTGAATCTCAGGGAGTACTTGAGCCAGGCTACTAATGTTTGATTTATCTGAAAGGTAATAGTTTAGGGATATTTTGTGTGGATTCAGATCAGTTTTCGACTCTAGGAAATTTTTGACACTCAAAGAAGATAGTTTATCGAAGGGAAAACAATTTTTGAATTGTTATCGTTAATTTTTTACTGATCTATAAGCTGTATTGAAAGCAAATTATTATATATGAAAGCCCGTAGTAATTGGAATAAAAGAAGATGATAATGGGGGATCAGTAACCAAAACGAGCTTAGTTACAGTAAAAAAAAAGCGTTGCAAGGACCACATTTCCGAAATAATATAAAATCAACTATAACTTCGAAAATAACAGAAATTCGAATAAAACTAATATAACATTTTTACATTGAAAATCACCTCATCTTGCAGGCGTTTCAGTATTACACACATTGTAGACATTTTCTCAGTTTTGTATTGCGCTGCCGATCTATCGGAGAAATTAGAGATTTCCGGATTTCTTCTTTGACAAAATTAATGAGGTGTTATTGAAAAAGATGTACACCCACGTGTAGCGTTTCAGGCAATCACTAAGCGAGCGGTGCGATTGACCGCAAACTAAAATCTTTAATAACAAAATCTTGCATTTTAGGGATAAGTTCCAAAAAACAAAATCCCGCATTTTCAAAATCTCGCTATGACCGATTAAAGTTATTTTGATTTCTGCACGCCCGTCTGTCCGTCCGTCTGTCTGTGCGCACGATAACACAAGAACGCGTATATAAAATAAGACAAATCGGGCAACCCGATCTTGGTGTTGCCAGTTAAAAATTTAGGTTTTTTACATATTCTGTGGAAACTATCAATCCTAGACATCCTTATTGTACTAAAAACTTCTTCAGAATACGAAATCCTATAAATTTGGTTATAATTATTCTTTCTCTCCGACGAACCGTTCTGGAAATATATGCGAAAAATCATTGCAAAACTTGCATAGATCGGTGACCATACGAAATTTCTTACGGGCATTCATCTAGGGTATCATAAGAATTGTTCCTAGACCAATTCTAGCTTTTTTACTTATTAAAATGTGGGAATAAAAAAAATCTGCAGTCATTTTTCAATTTTGTTCGCTTGATAACAATGGCGCTTATATTTCTAGTAATTTTATAATTCGATTAATGAAACAAATGATCGTAACAGTGATCCTGATGAAGAGGAGTCTGAACCAGTTTCGTTCACAGCAATATTCCTTTGTAAAGGGCTGGAATTAAGGCGAAAATTGAAATACATACGTAAAAAATTCTGCGATTTCGATTTACACTGTTTTTAGTGTGAATCAGTGTACTAATCTCGGATTGAAATAAGGTAATTTTTAATTCACGTGCAAGAATTAAAAAATATTTTATTTCATTGCTAGATTCTGCGAGCTTTAATTTGCGTCACTAATTATAATTGAACTGTATTCTGCACTACTAATTCCTGTACCGGCAATATATGGGGTGTAATGTAAAAGTGGTTACCGTTAAGTGCTGATCAGTTATTGCAAAATATATAACCCAGAAAAGCAATTGCGAGACAATTCAATTCTTTAAGGGTATCGACCTATAAGGCATCTATTATTTACTTTCGCAATAGCTGATCAACTTTAAATTTATAAAATACGCTAATTCCGCTGATCCTACAATATGAAGCAACAAATGAAAGTAGGTCAGTGCGAAAGCATGAAGAAAGGTTTTGGAAAGAACTGAGGGCGAGTGATTGAATACGGGCGATTGAAGACGGTCGAAAAAAGATACATCGGGCAAGTGATAAAACGGAGAGGATTTAATTTGAGATCGAAAGCGTGTAACGGGAATAGATCAAATAAGTGCGTAAAGTTATGGAAAATATGAATGAATAAAACAAATAAGTGAAAAAAGTTGTAGAAGATATTAATTAAATGGAAAAAAACTTATAGGAAAATAAAGTGATAAGATAGAAAAGTCGTTTGTTAATAAAATAAGTGAAAAAGCCTGATAAATACACGTATAAAATTAAAAACTTTTCGGTTGTTTTTTCTAAAACCATTCCCATCCTAAAAGAAATATACCTACCTCTACAAATTGGCGCAGCCGGTAGGATGGGAAAGTGAAAAAATTAATATTTTATAAATGTGTATTTACCAAGTGAACTTAAAAAGAAAATAAAGAAAAAAAAAGAGAAAGAAAAAACAAAACAAAATAATTCAGTGCAACTTATATATATATAAATATATAAAAAAAAAAAAAAAAACTACAACAGCAATAACAAAGCACGTGAAAGTGGAAAAAAGTGGAGAAACAAGACACCAGATCTAACCATCGTCTGTAAGTCAGCCAATTTTGTAAATTATATACATACATACATATAAGTACCGATTATATCATTCACATAATATTTTAAACATAAAAACAAAAATCAGATTTTGTTAACTTCGTAGGCATATATGTAGGTACTTAATTGATAATACAGAACAAGGTATAAAAAAAAAAAAAAAACACAAATTAGCTATATATGTATATATGTACGTAAGGGCTTGAATAAAATCGAATCTCTCTGTAATTATCGTGAAAAAAAAATGTGTTAGGAAAACTCAACTTACTTAATTCGTAATATGAGCAGACAATAATTATCGTGTAAAAAAAAAAAAAAAGATCAGTTAAAAAAAAAAAAAATTCTGCTTACGTTTGTTTTTTACATTTCGTAATATGAGAAAACAAGATAACCACGGTTCTGTAGATCACACATAAATGTCTTTTGCTTATTTTTTCCCAGATCTAGCCCGAACTCCTGGTAGCCGCACTCGACGATCAAGTCTCCCCCAATGGCCCCTAGAGCATATTACTCGCACTAAAGAATACGAGCATCTTTGTGAAAGAATAGATTCACTTTCTTTAGATAATTTAAGTTCCCCTGAACTTACAAGAGAAAGTGTTGAAATCTCTGCTTCAGACATTGCAGTCTTTCACGAAGCAACAAGCTTAATTCCAAATTCGTGCGATCAAGTTTCAAAACAAACAACCCAAACTAGATTTAGCGATTGCAAGTTAAGAAGTGGTGTCGTTTACAAGCGCGGTCGTATTAACTCATATCCCATAGTAAAAACTCCCGTAAGTGGCATAGTCAAAGAAGCATGATAGCACTGGAGCGAATATGTAAACTCGTCAATAACGTCGTCCCCATTTTTCACGGTGACAGACGAAATAATCTCGCAAATGATCTGCAAATATTTTTAGATTGCTGTAAGCAGGTACATGATGCTTTACCTACAGATGAGGAGAAAGGCATTCTGATACCGTTATTGAAAACTAAGTTGAGAGGGGAAGCCTACGACTTAGTAAAGCACCTACAAATAAAAAAAATCACCGAATTTGAGTCGCATTTATTAAATTCATTCACCCCAGAAAAGTCCATTAATGATATAATAAGCGACATACGACGGTGTATACAATTGCCGGGAGAAACTGTTAATGCGTTCGGAACTAAACTGAGTATGCTTTTGGTGGAATGCAAAAGAGCTATTAATAACAAGTATCCCGAAAATAATCAGGCATTAATAGGTGAAATTGAGGAGGAAGCGTGTTATGTTTTTAAGACAGGCATCCTCAGCCCCATAATAAGACAAAGCTTGCTAGGTAATGCGGATAAACGTCTTGAGGAGCTAATCAAAATTGCCCAAAGAATTGAAAAGACTGAAGGTCGACAAGTTCAGAGTCGACAAATTGGCTTTAGTTGGCAGACTTCTCCTATTTCCTCCCCAAATACATTGAGCGAAATAGAAATCAGACAACTTAAAGATCTCTTGCGTGATACTGCGCTCAGTCACAATGTCCAAGAGAAACTAATACCTTCAAAAAGTCAGTGTTCATCTTATCCTTCCACACTCACCCCTGCACGACCAGAATCACACAATGATATAAGAATTATGGACGTTAAGAGAAATCTGTCTACCCCTCAAGAAAACGCACCTGTTTTTCCAGGAGCTCACATCATCCAAACGTCAGCACCCCGTATCAATAGAAGAAGTTACATCAAGAAATGTAGTTTCTGTGAGAAAGACGGCCACACTTATCAAGAGTGCCGGACCCGACGACGCACTCCATACTGTACAATTTGTCGAAGCTATGGTCATATTTTCCAAAATTGCTCAGTAACAAAAGAAAGGAAAACTCAGGTAAATGCAAACCCCACACCAGTAAAATGTGATTGGTGTGAAAGGCTCTATCATACTATAACAGAGTGTCGAGCAAAAAAATCTTGGGAAAAAAAGCAGAACCAAATAAACCACAATCATTCGGGAAACTAAAGGGGGCTAGCCTACTGCGCCCTATGGCTAACCCTTCTACAGATGGGTGCAATAAATTTAAGAAAAATCAACTTATTCCTAATACTCCCACCTTTACTACCATTCCCTTGCAAAATAATGCAAAAACTAAGAATGAAGCAGTAATCGAACTACCATTAAATATTTCAAAAACAGGCACCGTTAAACTTTTGGTCGATACGGGAGCTGAAGTAAGTATTTTAAAAAAAGACAGCTTGAGCAGCAATACTGCCATAAATTCTCAAAAAATACTTCACCTCTCAGGATTATATGGTGGTAATGACACAACGCTTGGTTCTTGCATAGGAATTTTTCTTATAGGGGAAGGTCTAAAATGTGAGTTTAATATCTGTAACGCTAACAGCTCTGTTCCTTTCGATGGTATATTCGGCCGTAACTTTCTATGGCGGAATGCAAATATTCTCACAACTGAAGGCATTTTACACTTCCCGTACAACGATAGCAACCCAATCGACCTAAAAATCCCTTTTTTAAATAAAACAGTAACGAAAACATTAGATCATAAGCATAAACCTAATGCAAAATATTCACTATCATCTGATCCTAATGCAATAATACTAGCACACACTACACCAACCATGCGACGCGGATTCCACCGCGATCAGAAATGGTATTAGAAATACCAGCAGATAACTGTGATGGTGAAATGTTTTGTTTCTCACAAGAAGTTTTACCCGGCGTTCTCCCAGCCAATACGTTAATACAGCCACAAAATGGAAAGATAAGGTTAAGTGTAATAAATACGCATGACAGGGAAATTGCACTACCACATTTCGAACCAAAGTTCGAACCTTTACAAAACTTCACTACTTTTAAACTGGAGAAGACACAGATAAACCAGTTAAATGTTTCCACAAAAAATCGTCTCGATAGACTATTAACGGAAATAAATACTGATCTAACGCATAATATCGAAGAGCTGGAAGCGATAAAAAATTTATGTGAAGAGTATAATGATTTATTTTATTTAGAAGGTGACCCGTTACCTTACTCCACTGCCGCATGTCACACTATTCCTGTAAAATCCGACCAAGCACCAATAAACCAAAGGCCTTACCGTTTACCTGACATTCATAAAAACGAAATCAATAAACAAATAGACAAAATGATGAAAGATAACATTATTATTCCAAGCAACAGCCCATGGAACTCACCGTTATTAGTAGTCCCAAAGAAACCTGGCCCAGATGGTAAAAAACGTTGGAGACTCGTTATAGATTTCCGAAAACTTAATCAACAAACAATCGGAGATGCATTCCCTTTACCAAGAATAGACGATATTTTAGACCAACTAGGAAATTCCCGTTATTTTTCAACCTTGGATTTAGCGAGCGGTTACCATCAAATATTAATGGACCCTTCCGACCGTGAAAAAACTGCTTTTAGCACGTCATATGGTCATTACGAATTCCTTCGCATGCCTTTCGGTTTAAAAACAGCTCCAGCGACATTCCAACGCGCAATGAATCATGTACTAACCGGCTTACAGGGATTGAAGTGTTTTGTTTACCTAGATGATATAGTCGTCTACGGAAAAAACCTGGAAGACCATATGAAAAAACTAAAGGAAGTATTTGATAGACTCAGGAAATATAATTTAAGACTTCAACCTAATAAATGCCACTTCCTTAGGAAAGAAGTAGTATACTTAGGCCACAAATGTACACAAGATGGTTGTGCCCCTGATACAGACAAAATCAAATGTGTTCAAGAATTTCCTATACCCAGAACAATTAAACAACTGCAAAGTTTTTTCGATTTAGCTAATTACTACAGAAAGTTTATAGCAAATTTCTCTAACATCGCAGAGCCTTTGACAAAAATGTTGCGCGGAAAACAAAAATTCGCTTGGTCACCGAGAAGTGAAGTAGCCTTCCAAGAAATTAAAAAAGCGTTAACCACACCTCCTCTTTTGGCTTATCCTGACTTTACAAAAGCTTTTAATGTTACAACTGATGCTAGCAACGAAGCATTAGGTGCTGTCCTATCTCAAGGACTCCCAGGTCGTGATCGTCCCATTGCGTACGCTAGTCGCACCCTCAATAATGCACAGAGACGCTACTCAACTATAGAAAAGGAGTTGTAAGCCATAGTTTGGGCTGTAAAAAATTTTCGATGTTACCTTCTTGGAAGAAAATTTTCGGTCTATACTGACCATCAGCCACTGCTGGGAGTATTCAATATAAAAGACCCCACTTCAAGACTGATACGATTTCACCATAAACTTTCGGAATTCGACTACGAAATCAAGTACAAGCCAGGTCGAAAAAACTCCAACGCGGACGCCTTAAGCCGCATACCTCAGGAAGAAAATTCTATACTAGTCACCACCAGATCTCAAAACAAGAAACCAGAAACATCGAAAGACATCGAAAATCTAAACCAAAAAGGAATGATAAGCGAAGAAGACTCGGTTTTAAGCTTGGGAACAGAATATCTAGATGATTTATCTATTTCAGGAGAAAACGCTACTCAGTATCAGATTATTACTGATGAAAAAGATATCAACGAGATATTAAAAGCATTTCATATGAACCCATTGGGGGGTCACCAAGGCATTGCACGGACATATCATCGCATTCGACGACAATACAGGTGGAAGAATATGTTGAAAGATGTAGTCAAATTCATTAAATCCTGTCCTAAATGTCAGAAAAACAAACATAGTAAGCAAATTCGAATGCCAATGGTAATGCCGGATACAGCAAAAAGGCCTTTCGACAAAGTGTATCTCGATATAGTAGGTCCACTTCCTGTGACAAACCAAGGAAATAAGTACATACTTACATTTGAGGATGACCTAACAAAGTTTATGGATTGCTACGCTATACCCGATGGAGAAGCGGCCACTGTGGCGAAAACGTTTTATGAAGAGATAATAACACGCTATAGAATACCGAAGAAATTAGTAACTGATCAAGGCTCTAATTTTATGAGTGACTTATTTAAGCGTTTATGTAAATTCCTGAAAATTCAAAAACTCAACACTTCTGCGTATCACCCTCAATCGAATGGTGCTTTGGAAAGATCCCATCGGCCATTAGGGGAATACTTGAGAAACTTTGTTAGCGAGAACCCTCATACTTGGGATGAATGGCTAAGAGAGGCTGTCCATGTACACAACAACACTAAGCATTCCTCGACATGTTTAACACCAATGGATTGTCTATTTGGGTTTACGGCTGAGTTACCGACAAATATTAAGCGCAAGCCCGAACCAATATATGACCACGAAAACTACTTCTACAGCCTTCGAAACAAAATTCAACAAGCCCATAATATTGCTAGAAAAAATCTCATAAATAGTAAAGCGGTTAATAAGAAATATTATGACAGAACAATCCGTGAGGAATCATTCCTAATAGGTGATATGGTCCTTTTGAAAAATGAAGCTAAAAAGGATAAGTTATCACCGATATGGATCGGACCTTATGAGGTAAAGGAAGTAACCTCTCCAGTGAATTTAAAAATTCAGATAGGTCGGAAGGTGAAAAGTGTTCATGCTAATCGATTGAAGAAATTTCAGAAATAAAGTTAACTTAGCCTACACAAACACCCTGAATATGTACAATGTACATTAACAAAAAACAAGTTTTTTTTTTTATATTACTGAATTTACGATTTTTATTCCTTATCAGGTACTAACTAAAAATGCAATTACTTACTATGTTTGCATTGGGAGCGCTCAATTTAGTTATAGCAGAGGTTCCATTTACCCGAACACAGGTAGACAATACAGGTATCATTTTTGAAGAAGCTAGTAAAGCGCTCCTATACAAGGACCAGTGGACCATTCTCACTACAGTAAATTTGTCACGAGTTTCCGTGTGGGAGGAATACTTGGATTGGAGTGAAAATATTGTGGTAACAATTTGCAATCAGTATATAGTTTTAAACATAAATCAAACCTGTAAACGAGATATAAAAAATGTACAATATATATCAGGTAAAATAAGATTAGCCCTAAGTAAAATAGAAATGAAACCTAGAAATAAACAGCGGCGGTCATTATTCGATGGTGTAGGGTCGTTTGCTAATTTCCTCTTCGGAACGATGGATCAAGAAGATGCGAAAGAGATTTACTCTAGGCTAGACAATTTAGAAGGGGATAATAAGCAAACTTTAGATTTAGTGAAAGAGCAAATTAGCCTAATAAAAGCAAATTACGAGGATAATAATGAAACACTTGAAAAATTCAACAGAGACTTACAAGAAATTAAAAACCAAACTATGACCATGCTAAACCTTTTTAATGAAACAATAGCAAAAATACTTTCAGAGAATTCAATCATAAAATGGCAACTTTCCTTGGATGAAACCACAATGAATATTATCATTCACCTGCAAGAAATTGAGCGCCAAATTGAAAATCTTTATATCATTCTTAGTAGTTTGAGCAGCAAGCAGTTACACCCGTTAGTGCTTAGTTACGCTCAAGTTGCGGAGCTAATGGAAAATCTGCGCACAACTTATCCACTTAGTGAGACACTTCAAAACCCGTTCTTGTTACAGCAGTTGGCTACGGTCGAAAGCTTTGTTGACCAGCAGAAATTAATATGCAAAATTATAATACCACTACTCCAAAAAGAGTGGTTTTCTCTTAAAAAAGCGTATCCTCTCCCCGTAATTAGCAAGGGAAACGTTTCAGTGCATTATGAGATACCAGAGGATTACTTACTTACAGATAACGGAGCAAATAACTTTATTATACTAGTCGAATCTCAAGTAAAAAACTGTAAGAAGGTTACCCTTGGTATTACCAAAGAAATTTTAGCCTGCCATTTTATGCTCCCCATCTATACTGCACCTGATAATCATTATCTTATATTACTTTACAAGGGTTGGCCAGAGGCTAACCAAGCATGCACTATTTCGCATATACTCCAAGAGCACGACTCGCTTATCAAAATGGTCACACAAAATTCTTTGCTTTATTTAATAGTGAAAGAAATTACTGCGACTATTGAGTGTGAAGATTTCAGAACAGTCATAAAGTTAGTTGGTAAAGGTATTGTACTGTCCGTTAGTAGAACGTACACGCAAATTTGAATTTAGTGAAACTGAAATGGATGCACTGCTAAATTTGGATCAAGGTCAGTGGTCGAATCTCTTATCAAAACAAACACTATTCACTTCGTTTTAACTTCCAATAAACTTTCACACCTTTTTTTAAGATTGCCCACTAATTATATTAAACTCAGATTATATAATGAGGTATTAGGTCAGAGATCAACACACACTATAAAACACTTATTACCACAGACTTAGAATATACGATTATCAAGAAAAGTTGTATTGGGATAAAACTCAATATATAAGTTTTGGGTCAGAGAATTTTATATCACACTGAAAAAAAACATTTATTGGCAAAAATTGCAATATAAGATCGTCAATATATATATATGTAAAATTAATAGAATAAAGTCAAATTACGATATTAAATAAATATGCACCAAAAGAGTATAAAATATAAATATATATATTTGTAAATGTATAATAAAATAGATATATGATAAATATTATATTGTTACAAGTGACTGGTACTCACCGATCTATAACTTGACGCTTGAGGGTTGGCTTTAAGCTAATGTTAAGACCCTTTCTTCTAACCATGGGTTAAAACTATTCTTTATTCCCGTCGAGACCAGAAATAAAGTGTTAATGTTAGTAAGATACTATCTCAGTCGAGACCCGAGATAATATTCTTTAAGTCAGTCGAGACCCGGCTTAAAGTGTTATCTTATCTTCAGTCGAGACCCGAAATAAGATGCGTTTATTCCCGTCGAGACCAGAAATGATTGTTAGTAAAAGATTATCTCAGTCGAGACCCGAGATAATATTCTTTAAGTCAGTCGAGACCCGGCTTAAAGTGTTATCTTATCTTCAGTCGAGACCCGAAATAAGATGCGTTTATTTCCGTCGAGACCAGAAATGATTGTTAGTAAGTATCTTATCTTCAGTCGAGACCCGAAATAAGATGCGTTTATTTCCGTCGAGACCAGAAATGATTGTTAGTAAAAGATTATCTCAGTCGAGACCCGAGATAATATTCTTTAAGTCAGTCGAGACCCGGCTTAAAGTGTTATCTTATCTTCAGTCGAGACCCGAAATAAGATGCGTTTATTCCCGTCGAGACCAGAAATGATTGTTAGTAAATATCTTAACTTCAGTCGAGACCCGAATTAAGATGCGTTTATTCCCGTCGATACCAGAAATAATTGTTAGTTGTTAAAAGTGATATATCAGTCGCTACCCGATATATATGTTAGTCCCTATACAGCCAACTTACCCCAAGCGATGCCAAGTACAAAAAGAGATCGAAATCAGTCAGCTTGTCGTTTATATAGCCCTTGCTTGCACACGACACCACTGATAGAGTAGCAGCGGCGCATGTTTACAAGAATTGGCAGTGCAGCTGCGATCTTACGGTACTAGCGATAAAATTTGCCTAGCAACGAACAAAAATGCATAGCAACAAGAAACTTAGAGCTTCACATGCTGCTGTGTTAAATTAAATTATATTTGCAAAAAATAATCTCTCTATCACGTAGCGAACAAATTCCCGTTGGATATTACTTGTAATGATGATAATGATAGAATTGCAAATTGATTTGCTTGATTTGATTGTATTTGTGCCATGCATTGTATGCCACATGACAACACATGCTTTTGTTAGATGTTGTACCTAGTTTTCGGAAAATTGTAATTAGATTGAATTTATTGTATTTTTAGAATTCAAATTTAGCATGGTATTTTTAATGTTCCCTTTTCAGGAATTGTTTTTAGCATGAATCTAACGGTTAAAACATATGATAATGATTTGCTCGATGAGGCTATATTTGTATTGTATTTGTGCAATATGTTATGTATATGACAAATACATCGCTTTGTTTGGTTGTGTATCTGTGTTTTGACTGAGAGTGATTAGATTTGATTTAATTTTATAAAAATGTTCATGCTTTGTTTTCAGGATTTTTTCTTTTCAGAAGATATCTGTTGAGAAACATATATTCGAAGCGATTTGGTTCGAACAGGTATACTAAATCTAAAACCGAAATGTATTATGAAAATCGGGAATGTACTTCTCACAACTACTAACACCTTTGTTCGAAATGTCTCAATAGAATCGATTGAGTTGATACCGAAAGTTGATTTCGAATTAGAGACACATGAACTGTTCAAACAGCAAAATCCAATTTTCACGGCCGAAATGAAATTGCAGTTAACGAATCACCAAACGCACTCCAACTACCTCGAAATACAAAAAAATAAACTAAAAAACTTCCAGTTAAAGATAGAACAAGTAGAAAAAGACCGGGCTTTACGATCGCAAAGGCAAAACCAAAGGAGGCATTCAATTGTCTTCGGAGTTTCGATATGTCTCCTTGCCATACTGTCAATAGTGTTAATAATAAAATTATCAAGGATTGCTAGATCAAATAGCAGTTTACAAAGCAGGTTTCCGAGTATTAACAGGAAAATTTTCAAAACTAATAGTTTAGTTAAAATACAGCAAAACGATATAACTCCAGAAATTGAAAATAAGACAAATACAAAAGAAACCCCGGTTGTCCCAAATTGCCAATCTATTTCCAGCAAACAAACTAATAACCCCGAAATCAAGACACCATCGATACCATTAACTACCCCTACTATGAAATTTTTTCGTGCCGGAGAAAAGACTAATATTAGTGACTTTGAAATAATTTAATAATAAAAAAAAAAGAGTGGATATTTTGTTATTTACGACAAAAGGAATTAATTATTTACTCAAAGTTTTAAATGCAAAAGCGTAAGTTGAATTAATTAATTGGATTTTTTTTAAAGAATTTATAAATTTTTCTAAGGTGTTGTAATAATATATAATAAACGTAAATAAGTATAAAGTATAAATAAATATTTGGGGTATATTATAAAGTAATAATAAAGTTTTAATAGAACAACTATACGAATTATAAACGTTAAGATTAATACATGTAACAAAAAAAAAAAAAAAAACATATATATCAATTGTTAAAACTTTTTATAGACATTTATTTTTGTATGCTTTATACTGAAGGATTATAAATAATAGCTACACACAAATTATATTATGTAATTTCTTATTTCTTATATTTGTAATAAAAAAAAAAAAGGTGTATTAGTTTCGTTGATAATAGTTTTTTTTTTATACCAGAATGTTTCTATAAAAATATGAAAAAAAAAAAAAAAATTATAAAGAAAACGCAGAAAATAATATAAATAAAAATATCAGAAAGTGAAAAATAGAAAAAGTAATTAGAAATTATATATTAAATGTGAGGTGACCCATGTGTTACAACTACATAATGAAAATAAAACAAAAATATGATAAAATAATACAAGTTATATGTAAAAGAAAAACAAAGGAAAAAGGTATCTATAATATATATGTATACATATATATATTGTTACCTGAAGAGCCGATGAATTATCCATCCCGTCTAAATACCTCCGATGAGGCCTCCGAACTATAGTCACGGAGCACCCACACCAGTGGCATCTAAGCAGTCCTGGACTCTGAGACTCTTGGCTTTTTGCAGCGTTCAGTGCTGATATTTCGTACTACTTCCTGGAAGACGAGGACCTACCTGAAAGAGAAAGGAGAAAAGCGGCAGCATCCGTAAGAAATTAGTAACGACTAACTACTAAACTGAACTAACCCTTAGTTAAGTTGTAGGAAATAGACTTAGTTAGTTACACTAACCACACACTAATAACTAACCACAATTAGTATTTAGTAATGCATTATGTTATATGTACCTGGAAAAGCCACGCAGGAGCGATGAATGAGCAATATTTTCAGTATCTCCACTCAAAATGACATCGACCTCTTTTTCTTGCTACAACAATGCTGCAACTTTATCGCGAGTCTCACCATTAGATCCATCTCGTCGGACAAGTATCCAATTTGATCTCCTTCATGCACTAAAGCATATTCCAATTTCTTGCTCAATTCGTAATAACATTCCACAATAGAATTGCTCGCTTGAGCATAAAAGGCAAAAACTATATCAGTTAACCTGCAGAATGATTTCGGTTCCCTTTGATGATTAGGGGATATCCGACAAATTGTACGTCCTTGAATTTTAGCCCAAACTTCTGAATGTGAAAGCTCCAGTTTTACTGCGAACACTGCTAGCAGAATTTCATCCGTAAATGCAGACAGCTAGCGCTTATGGATATTTGTTGTTTGCTGCTGCGGCAATTTAAAAACATCATCAACAATATTCACTGAGCCGGGGCTTCTCCGCCTGTTTTCTGTAGTAGGGTCACTATTTTTATTTTTATAGATAAGCGCTTCGTGACCAGCGTAATCCAAACATTTTTATCTTGAAATAAAACGCTAATTATAAATAAGAGAGGGTAAAAGCTGATAACTGCTCGCAATTACAAATACCTGCTTTACTTTTACCATTTTACCAGGCGTTGTATTCGCTCTCTATTCCCAATAAGAACAGAAATTTACTGGCATCAGAGCCCTTTGCTTTTTATTTTACTCCTTTCACGTTGTTTGGTGTAGGACTCGCACTTTTGCAGTTTCTCCAAAACAAAACATATCTCGTGGAGTTGGTGTTTAAAAAGAAGAGAGAAACCTGTAAAGAAAATTATAAACGTCAAAACATAAAAATAAACAAAATATCGAATCTCAGCATACTGAGATGAGATTTGTTCGATGTTGCGGCTATGGCTGCTTCGATAACATCATGGCTGAAACAGAATTCAACATCCCCACGCCACAGCCGACGTAAGACATTGTCACGCAGAAGTGGATCGCAAATGTTTGCTTGAATGAAATTTATAATGTGGAATTAATTAATGATGTGCTCGATATTTCAAACATTGCTCTTTTATTCGCCCGATTTTCCCAGGCACCACACTGAATATTCGAAAATTGCCTGGAACTGTCTAATCGCGACAACTTCATTCTGTTCAAGCGGTAACAGAACTAAAGCGAACACTTTTGGGACTATCAAACTTTAGCCATAGCAGAAAGAACGGCCGCGAGATTTTGGACAGCTAAAGGCTGCTTTTATGTCCTGCAGTGACTGTACGTGTGAACTGGCAGAGGTTTGTGTATTCAATTGCAAATTCTTATACGTAAACGATAAAAAGAAATATCCTGTCCTTAGCGCAGTACGAAACTCACCGGTAAAGAACTGAAGCTTCCCTCTTTATAGAATAGGTGGCACTATAAATTCTCCACACATTTTACTAAGCATTTTAATGCACGTAGGAGTAGCCTTGGATGACTGGTAAAGTCTTGTCATTTCCTGTCTAATTTGCATTATTATTTTGATTGAGGAAAAGTTAAATTTGTTTTAATTGATTACTTTGCTTTCTCCAAAATGAAGAAGAGAAGATGTTACCAGCCATTATTTTTTTGGCGAGCCACCAGAGTTCGCCCATGCCGATTTAGAGGAAGTTCCTAAATAAATTCCGAATTCGGGAGAACGAAGAACGAGGGCCGAATTTCCGGAAGGTTTTTTCTTTTCTTCTTTTGGTGGGATATTGAGAGCGACAAGTGAATGACAAGAAAGTGTGACGAAAGTATAGTTTTCACAAGAAGTGCTTAAAAACAAAAAAAAAAATTAAAAGAAAAAGTTAGGGTTTTTGCTTAAAAAGCGAATAGAAACAATAGAAACAAAACCCAATTATCAAATAAAAAAAATAATAAAGAAGAAGGTTGGCGCCCTGCCCGAGAACCCTGTCTTTTGCTGCTCGTGTTCAATTTATCGCTGAAGGAAGCACAGCGGAGAGCCAGGAGAAAAGTAAACGCCGGCTGCGGCCCATGCAACCCGATGAACAAAAGATAAGTACCTACTTAACTTAAGAATTTTATATCCTTTGAAATTTTCACCAGCACGACACCTAACCTAAACTCAATACACGTGCGAGAGACGAAGGGTCATCGAGCACTGTTAGCCCTACAAGGCATCCCTATTTTAAGTCAGCAAGAGCGCAGTGCTGCATTTACAATAATTCAGATGTCCCGATAGGGTGCGATTCAGCGTACATAACCGAGCTGTCTACGTAGAAAAAAAATTCCTGAGACTGTCCAGGGAAAGGAAAACTTTGCGAAACCGAATCGCAACCTCCGGGTAGTTTATCCCTTGCGAGTGCTTATATTGTACGGTGACTGGTACTGTCACGGCGCGCGCGGTCGGGCTGGTAAGTTCGTTCGTTCCTGGGTGGCGCCCCAGTTAGGACAGTCGAGACATCCTGGTTGAAATGCAATGTGTGCAAATAAAAAAAAAAAACAAAAGAAAAATTGTTATTTAGTTAAATTTTGAAGTAATAAGATAAAGAGCATTGTTGAATTGGTAGTCTGTGAACTCAGGTAGTTAGGTCGAATTAAATTAGGATTGAAATTGTACCTAATATATTTGGAACTTTAGTTTTTCTTTCATTGAAATTATATTGAACTTAGAAAGAATAAATTGTGATTTGGATTTCCTATTTTATAAATTTCATTGCAGTGAGTGTGGACAAAATAGACTAACTAAGCCGGACAAAGCTAAATGAACACAAATTTGTGAGAAGACTGATTTTTTTTTGTGTGTCTCTTATTTTTCTCTACCATAAGCAATCCTTGCGGCAAATGAATTCATTTTATATTTGGTTTTAGAGTGGACATATCGAGCTTGGAGTGCGTGTTCGGATTACTTGAACTAAGAGAAATAAGGGCCAATTTTCGTTTGTACCCTTTCTGACAATTTTTATTTTTTTTTGTAAAGACATCTGATCGCGGGTTCTTAGCCTGGTTACTGTTTCTCTTGTTTGCCCTTAAAGACTGAACTTTTCTAACATCGCCAAATAGAAAGAACGAAGAAACTGTGCAAAAATCCGTTCGGACACAACCTTTGAAGAAGTTTCCTCAGAACAGACAGATTGAGAAAACAGAGATTTTGTAACAATATATAAAAGCGAATTGTATATTATGAATTTATTTCCGTTACAGTAGAAAAAGAAACTCTTTCTTAGTTAAAGATGTGGTCTTCAGGTATTTCCAAAACCTATCACTTATCTTTTTGGCTTCTACATATTTTCGTCACTTATAATAACGAACCACTACATATAATACAACCCCAAAATTCATACCCTAATGAAGGCTTACAGCCTTCGCTTCAAAGGGGGGGAGGAATGTAATGTAAAAGTGGTTACCGTTAAGTGCTGATCAGTTATTGCAAAATATATAACCCAGAAAAGCAATTGCGAGACAATTCAATTCTTTAAGGGTATCGACCTGTAAGGCATCGATTATTTACTTTCGCAATAGCTGATCAACTTTAAATTTATAAAATACGCTAATTCCGCTGATCCTACAATATGAAGCAACAAATGAAAGTAGGTCAGTGCGAAAGCATGAAGAAAGGTTTTGGAAAGAACTGAGGGCGAGTGATTGAATACGGGCGATTGAAGACGGTCGAAAAAAGATACATCGGGCAAGTGATAAAACGGAGAGGATTTAATTTGAGATCGAAAGCGTGTAACGGGAATAGATCAAATAAGTGCGTAAAGTTATGGAAAATATGAATGAATAAAACAAATAAGTGAAAAAAGTTGTAGAAGATATTAATTAAATGGAAAAAAACTTATAGGAAAATAAAGTGATAAGATAGAAAAGTCGTTTGTTAATAAAATAAGTGAAAAGCCTGATAAATACACGTATAAAATTAAAAACTTTTCGGTTGTTTTTTCTAAAACCATTCCCATCCTAAAAGAAATATACCTACCTCTACAGGGGAAAGAGTGGACCATAGCCTGGTCATTAGTCCAGTGATTTCCTTTGAGAACGTCCTGTACAATAAATCAATAGTTTTCTGAAAAATCGAACAATAGTACCTCTTTGCTCTTCTGAAGGGTATTTTTGATACACATGAGCTTCCAAATATCTACATTAATATTCAAGGATCATGCACCGGGGACTCTTGACAACAAGGATTGTTTGGTGTCCTCGTTAATTTGCCCATATTCCGTCTTAAGATTTTTAATAAAATATACATTAGTTAGTGCCATTAGTATATCTGCCCTCGTATCTTAATCCGAATAGTATTTCTGGTATTATGTTCCTCATACATATACAGAATATTGGTAACAAGATATACCCTGTAACTGAATTAATTTAAAAATTTATTAAGAATTAAATTTCAGTGAAAAAGACTTACCGCCTTTACACTCAGAAATTATATTTCTCTGTATTATCTAACACAGTATTGGCCTTAAATACTTTTCCCTTGGTTTATAAAATTGAAGATCAAAAGCATTGCAGGACATATAAAAGTGATTTTTGTACTTACGTACCTACTTGGCTGTGGCAAATACTTTCCCTGTGCGCACCTGCACTAATAACTTGACTAGACATGAATCATCATGATTTTAAGGATGTTGCTATTGTAAATTAAGTAATTATGAATTGTACCATAAACAAATTACATTAAATTCTGTTTCTTTTATTTCTGCCCGCCCCACTCCTTACCCTTAGTAACACAATATTGTAATCACGACACTGATGAAATATGAAATTAAGTGATTTCTACATAACAACCTCAGTTTCCATCCAATACTACAAGTGATTTCCGCCAGACTTTTCTCCTTAATATAATTATGGAACGTGGATCCATAGAGATACCAACATTTCCAGATATGAAAAAAACCGAAAATCGCCACATGTCAAATCAAAGATTTTTCAATGATAAAAGACAACCCTTATTCTCGAATATCCTTTTTTTTACCAAGATTACACAGACGGTATTTTTCTTACAAAATCTGAAATGGATCCTTTCCAGGACACTTTATATCATTCAAATCGGCTTAGCGTAACCGGAGATATCGCAACAACGACCTAAGTGCAAAAAACCGGAAAATTGAGATAAATGCGTAAAAATCTTCTGAAAGCATGATTGTTTCTTGAGTAACAATGACATAGTGATAGTTCTATTAGTTTCCATCAAAAAGCATCTAATTCGTTGTAACATTGACGCCAAATTCATCTCACCATTGCAACGTCAACGCCCGATTTGTCTGTTGTGCTCGGACTGTGGCAGTGAATGGATGTGTCTAAAGGCCCGTTTCCACTGCGGTCTTCAGTGTGCGCACATAAAAATTTACAGAAATAGATAAAAAAATAAAAAAATCTTAAAATATGCAGAGTCAAAGTTTTCTTTGCGTATCTACTGAAATCTTTCAGAAAAGTATCAAACTGTGTTCTGAAAGACTATACGCGCACTATACACAGACAAGACTTTGGGTGGATACGACGTTTGATTGCTAAAATTCTTGTGTGCACACAATGTTTTATGTTTTCCTATTTTAGTCTAAATATGTTTCAGTTGCTATTTTGTAGTTAAAACAAAAAATAGTAAAAACGAATTTTGACGACAAAAATATAGCAATTTGACATGCAGCATTTATTATTGTAGCGAGCGAAAAAAAGCGAAGTCCACCGCAGTGTTGGGTAAGACCACATTTAAAATTAGGCGTGAGCAAGGTAGAATAAATTTAATAGACAATTTAAAAATAGCTCCGCTTACTGGATTTCGGAATCTCCCAAGAATTTTTGTGCTATTGGCCCTAAAGTGAAGAAAGAAACAAAACGCGAATTTTCAAAAATGCGTTTCTGTTGATGAGCGGTTAGATATAACCCTGAAGTTCTTAGCCTGCGGAGATTCATATATGAGCCTATCACATTTATTCAAGGTTTCAAAACAACTGATATCCAGAATTATACCTCAAGTTTGCGAAGCGCTTATTTATGCTCTCGAAGAAGAAAGTTCTTCACTTGGGGCAATCTACGCTTAAAATTAACCACGTTTTAATACTCTCTCTCGAAAAAATACCATATCTTGTCTGTACTAAGTATGTTTTGTGTTTTCTATATTAACTGGAAAACAAAAGATTGCGCTAACAAGCTATTTCATGACTTTTCAAAGTGTTTTTACGTGTATCCACTGGCTTCACTTATCCGCGCACAATTCCCGCAGAAGTTCTCCGCACCGACGCAAGAGATTTTCTGATGGATACGGTCCGTATCCACTAAAATATCGGTGTGCGTGTGTAATCTCCGCACAATGCGGAGACAATACATTTCTTATTTCCGCGCATTAATTTTGGTGGAGACAGTTCGGCAGATAGCGTGTGGGGATAGTGCGTAGACAAAACTTTTGGTGGATACGCACCTCAAGAAGCAGCAACGTCGCAAATGGTAAATATGTCAAATTTTTATCATCTCTTGTGGAAGGACAGTGTCATAAAACTTTCATAAAACGTCTTAACTTCCTATAAAGAACGAATTTAGTAGAACAATGACGCAATTAAAGGTTGCTCCTTTATTTTATAGTTTGCGGTGGGGATGTTATATTAAGTAAATGAAGGAAAACAATCATCTCAAGACTTTATATAATGTTAATAACAATACAAAACTTAACTTATAATTTTTAAACGCTATTTCCGGAAAATGTGCTTTTGCACTTAGGTTATTGTTCTACCGGTGGTGCGATATGTTTTTTGAAGTTAGATCAAAGTGGCTAAAATTGGTCCCTTTTGTGATTTTCAAACAACTATAATTTCCGCAATAGGCGAAAATTTAGCAAAATATTTAAAACGTATTAACACAGAAAAGTAATAACAGATATCCAGCGCCTATGGGCGAAAGTGCTGTTCTGCAGTATTCACGAAGAAGAATGCAAAAAGCGCTCTAGTGACATTTGCCCGTAGAATCTTTTGTCTTTGCTACGAAATGACAAAATTATATAAATTTCAGCTGTTATCGCTGGTTTATCATGCTCTTCCGTAATTACCTCTTCTGCCCGCATGCATATGTATAAGCAGAGCGTTGTGCCAATGACATCTCGTTTCGTATATAAAATCAACGATGCCTCGATGATGCCTCAACCTCTGATGTAGGGAAGGCCTCAATTTCTTCTTTGAAATTTACAGAAAATGTTTCGGTAGAATTTTGATTACCTTTAGAGCACTGACTTTGTTTTTGTACCGCGACAATTCAATTGTTTTAATTGCCGCCCGTTTAGTCGAACGTTGCCTAAGTACAATACCTATGCAACCTTGTGTGTTACCCTAGTACAAAACTAGTGCAACGATTCGTGGAGAACTGGGTAAGAAATGAATGAACGCCTGCTTCTGGTAAAAGTGAAAACTGTACTATATTTTACTTTATACAAAATTACGTTTTTATAATAAAAAGATGCTTATTTGACATTTTCGTAAACCTTAAATTCTAAGCAACATAAAATTTTATCATTTCATATTTTCCCACACCTTATCACCACAAAATATTTTTGTCGGATTCTAATTACATGCAATACCTTTGTCGGATTCTAGTTTCATTGCCAGACGATTTTGTGGCGACAAGAATGTGGGAAATGTCTAGTCAACAAATTTGCTGTAAGAGCTGTAAAATTTAGCAATAATGATGAATGTTATATACATACATTCATCTGTTTGCTAAATTTTATGGAATTTTAATACTTTTATTTCTATTACTGATTTATATGGTATGTGATATTCAACATCCTCCCCCGCGTTGAACGTTAAGTTCAACCATTTCTACCGTTTCAGGTCGGAGGCTGAATTGAGAGCCTGCATTGTTGGGCCGTGCTACTCTAGCTGCCGGGGTTGGAGGCAATGGTCGTCTTGCTGGGTGTTGTCTTGTGAGATGCTTCCAGAGGAGATAACTACAGATGATTAGAGTTATGAGCAGCCCAATGTATCCGATGGCAAACTGATGGGCATCTTGATGAGTGATAACCTTGGTGGATTCTTCTGCAACACGTAGTTGTTGTAGTTTATCCTTAAGCTCAATAATGTCATTGGAGATATTTTGATGTTCTGAGGGTTTATAATAGAGCTCTGCAATCTCAACTGGACCTAAAAGTTCAGTTAGATTCTTGGTAGGAATAAACGATGTTCTTAATGTAGAAGGGTATAGGTTATGTGCTTGGATAGTAGTTGATTCATCCTTGATGGTGCAACCATTGCTGATATTGAGTACTCCTGATCCTGATAGGGATTTTTGTACAACTGTGTTTCCGCATACAATGTTTATTGTTGTTTCTTCCTTCATGATGTAGATCCAATGGTTCGAACTGACAAGTTGTATCCATCGGGGTGTATTATAGGATTTGTTAATCTTGCAGGTAGACAATGATGGAGAGTTTGTGAGAAATCCAATTTCACAAGCGCTGGTGTTGGCTCCCTTTCTGAATAGAGGATGATGCTGCTTGCACAAATGATTGAAGTGGCCAATTGTAGAACATATTGCCGTTTCTTGTTCTGACAACGGATAGTATTGATCACGATGTAGATTGATCATGAGGAATTGAGATGACGGCTCGATGATCACAAATGAGTCGTTAACCAAAACTGGAACCGAAACAATTCGTAGTAATTCGAATGGTTCGTAAGAAAGTAGTGGTAGTTTCACTCTGAAGATCAACTGTGTTTTTGCTACACGCACTTCAACGGTCATGAGGCTGTAGAGTTCTAATAAATTACCTTGATTTGCTGGTAACCGCAAGGTCGGTGGTAGATTTTCTTTGATAATAATTAATTGATTTCGAAACTGCTTCGGTGTTAGTAGTGTGGGATTCATCTTTCCGTGGTGAGTGTCTATAATGACATCCAACAACATTGTCTGCATTCGTTGATAGTTGGTGGTTGCCAAAATTAAACGCACTGCCAAGGCGTTGAAGATTTCTAAGATTCTTTGTTCTTGAACTTCCTTGGTTATCCCTTTTAGTTGGAGAATGGTTCGATTTATATTGTCTTCAAACTCTTGTAGTCGACCTGCCATTATCTCACTAGATTTTTTGATTACATTTACCGTTGAGTCCACTAAAGAAGTTTGGTTTTTTAGTAATTCCAGTAAATGTTGCTGATTTCCCTCAAGATTATTTATTATTTGAGACATTTTTTCGGCATAGGTCGAATCCAATACTCCAAATAAGGAATGTGCAAGATTTCCCACAATATCTAATGGGGCCCTTCTATGTCTTGAACTCGAGTCACGGGTGAGCAACGCATTGTTGTTTTCGAGTTCTGTTACTGTGTTAGAAAATTGAACAACTGTTTGTGTGCATGCTTGAGTACTGCTTGTTGAATCACAAATCTTCCTTAGATTGTTTATCCCATTCTTGATGTTTTCAAGCTCCTTCCAGTATGATTCCAAGTTGTAGTATATAATCAGTTTCCATTCGTTGGTCACGAGGTGAGTGGATCCCATGCTTTCAAAGTACAATCCTGGTTGAGTTTTAAAAGGAGATAACTGTATTGGACTGTTCGCTAATATCGGTACAATCAGGCATGCCAGAAGAACCACACTTATAGGTGAGATTGCACGTCGGGATTTTTTGGCAGGAGTCCCATGTTGCGGTTCTCTCTCTTCGTCTCTCTTGTTGCCTGAAGGAAGAGCGCTCTGGATATTAGGATCTGCTGAAGGCTCGACTCCAGCGGAAATGTTTAGTTCTTGTTCTATAGGTAATGGAGCTAATTTATGTATCGGCCGTTTTAACATTCCGGATATTGTTTTGACATCAGCCACTCGAACCAAGCCATCTGGTCCCTTAATAGTGTTAACTATTCGTCCTAATTCCCAACTTAATGGAGGGAGATTGTCATCCTTTATCACGACCATAGTCCCTGGTTGCACGTTTGCGCAGCGCTGCTTCCATTTGTAGCGATGCTGCAACTCACATAAGTACTCCCTTGTCCATCGCTGCCAGAACTGGTTTTTTAACTCTGATATTTGTTTCCAATTTTTGAGCAGAGACGTCCTTGAAGAATGTGCATTGGGATCAACAGCACTTGTTAGTGGTTCGCCAATTAGAAAATGACCTGGTGTTAGCGCACAAAGATCATTTGGATTGCTTGACATTGGTGTTAAAGGCCTTGAGTTCAAAATTGCCTCAATCTCTGTCATTATTGTCGTTAATTCTTCAAAAGTCAGGGAAGCTGAAGCTACACTCTTTTTAAATAAATGCTTAGCTGACTTTACTGCAGCTTCCCATAGGCCACCGAAATGAGGAGCTCTTGGTGGGATAAAATGGAAGTCAATGCCTCTATTTGTGCAGAACTGTGTTATTTTTCCTTCAGCATTTTTGCTATACACTGCTTGTTGAATTTCCTTTAGGATCACCATTAATGCACTATCTAATTCTTGTACGCTAAGCTGATCGTTTTTCCGTTCCTTCGGCAGTTGACCGATGTTTTTAATAAATCTCAGGATGTATGCCAACGTTCTTTGTAAATATTTGAACGAATTTCTGTGCTCAATACCTTCTAATATAGAAGTCCTCCTCGTGATTGTTGATAGCACCACCTTTGCCTGTCTCTTTTCCAAGTCTGTCGTCAAATTTGATGGTTTCAGCGGCCATGAGGATTGATGCCCATGTAGGAAAAGTGGCCCATACCACCATAGAGAATTGTTCTTTAGGCGCTCTGGCGTAGTTCCCCGTGAAGCTAGATCCGCAGGGTTGTGTTTTGATGGTACATGGAGCCATTGATCGGCTGTACTTACTTCTTGGATTGCAGCTATGCGATTGGCTACAAATGTGTAATGTGAAGATGATGATGAATTTAGCCAGGCTAGCACTATTTCTGAATCGGACCAACAATAACAGGGGTGATTCCATTTCAAATCCCTTTTAACTCGATGCATTAAGTTGGCTGTTAACTCTAATCTGGGTATTGTTACGTTTTTCTTTGGTGCTGCTTTAGATTTGGCACATAGCAATCTCACTATTATAAGTCCATTCTGAAGAATAGATCGTATATATATTACAGCCCCTATTGCTTGTTCAGATGCATCTGAGAAAGCATGTAATTGCATAGAGCACGGCACATTTCCTGAACTAACATGTCTCTGTATTTTTATGTCATTTAAGACACCAAAACTCTGACGAAAGTTGATCCAGATAGAGCTATGTTCGTCTGGTAGTTTATCGTCCCAGCCTAGGTTAAGTGCCCACAATTCTCGTAAGAAAATCTTCATCTTTACAATAACCGGACTCATGAAACCAAGAGGATCAAATAGATGAGCTATGTCTGACAAAACACTTCTCTTGGTAATAGTTTGTTCATCTGTCCATTGAGTTTTGATAGCAAACTCATCAGAACGTGGTAGCCATGTTATTCCCAAAGTTTTTACGTGGCAGTCATTATCGTCATGGAGTTCTAGCTGCGGTGCCCTGTCTTCTGAAGCGATATTTTCCAATAATGCAGTGTGGTTCGCGCACCACTTACGTAATTTGAATCCTCCAGATTGGAGAATTTGAGTTAGTTGTTCTTGTGTTTCCATGGCTTCACTGAGACTATTGCAACCAGTCATAACATCGTCGACGTAGAAGTCTTGCATGAGTGTCGAGGCTCCCAGAGGGCGTTGTTCTGCCATTTGGCCTGCCAGTCGTTGGAGACATTTCGTCGCCAAGTACGGAGCCGTTCTTACACCGTAGGTAACCGTAGATAATTGATAACATTTCAATTGCTTGGATGGATCATCTCTCCAAAGGATTAATTGATATTTCCTGTCATCCTTGTCCAGTATTACTTGACGGTACATTTTTTCTATGTCCGCTGTGAACACATACCGTGGTAGACGAAAGCGTAGTAATATGGAGAAGAGTTCATCTTGAATAGTGGGCCCAGTATATAAGATGTCGTTCAATGAAACATTCGACGACGTTTTCATCGATGCATCGAAAACTACACGAAGCTTCGTGGTGGTACTATCTGGCTTAGTCACGCAGTGATGTGGAAGGAAGAAGTATGGTCCTGAGATTTCTTTTAAACTGATCTCTTCCATATGCCCAAGATTTTTATATTCGTTAAGGAAGTCAATATACTGCGCCCTTATATCTGGGTTTCTAGTCAGCTTTCGTTCTAACGAATAAAATCTATTAAGCGCGATGTCTTTCGACTCTCCTAGATTCGTTGCTTCATTTGCGAAGGGCAGCCTTACCACAAAACGACCTGTATCATCCCTTCTCACGGATTGATTGAAGTGTGATTCACACTTGATTTCTGATGCCGACAAGGTTGGGTTAGTAGAGTCAACTTCTTCTTGTTTCCAAAATCGTTCAACTTGTTCATTTAGTTTGGCTTCTTCTTCTTTGGAGCAAATACCACACAAGACATGGGTAGCGGATGTGTTCGACGTTTTTCCGCTGACTATCCAACCTAATTTAGTGTTTTGCAGGATGGGAAGGGTATCTTCTAGTTTAATCTGTCCAGCTAGGAGTAGTTGGAAAAAGGTGTCTGCTCCTATAAGCAAGTCGATTCTGCCTGGACAATTGAATCCCGGGTCTGCTAATTCAATATTCCGTGGAATGGACCAGTTTGTGATATCCAAAGACTGAGATGGTTGATGTGTTGTTATTTCTGGCAGAATATGCGCTTCGATTCTGGTTGAGAAGTTGCATGTTCTTGATTGCAGCTCTACATTGATCCTCTTGTGGGCCTTCTGCGGACGTTGACCAATGCCTTGAATTTGTAATGGGTCAAATGTTTCTCTTAGTGCCAGTTTCTTCGCCAGCTGCTCTGTTATAAAATTCAATTGAGAACCGGAATCTAGTATTGCCCTGCACTCCACTTCCAATCCCTCGTTATTTCGTAACCTTACAATCACAGTGCTCAACAAAACATAACTCCTTTGCGACTTCGTTACTTGTGCAGCTAAAGTGGTTGGTTTTTGAGAAGATGAGCTGATTGGCGAAAGGTGTGAGTTTTGTTGACCCGATGGTGGGTATACCTTGTTTGATTCCTGTGTCTTCTGTAGAGTTTCTCCTCTTGTGTTGTACTGAATTTTACCTTCTCTTTCAAGATGTAATAAGGTGTTATGTTTTGATGAACACGTTTTACAACCTCTAAGAGAGCAATTCTTAACGGAATGGCCCACCTTCATGCAGTTTACACATAGATTATGTTTTCTAACCATGTCAAGCCTGCTTGATGGGCTCTTGGAAAGGAAGTCCTTGCAAGAATATAATGGATGACTCTGCTTGCAAATAATACACTTGCTCTTCATTGAAGTTGCCATGAATGCGGAAGATTTCGACTGATTTGTAAGTTTCGGGCTAGGTCTTACGTTGCATAAAGTTCGGCCTCCAAGAGCTTCTAGGGACTGAAATCGAGTTTCTAGAAATTTCAGGAAGTTCCCAATTGTGTCTAGTTCTCTTGGTGCATCTAGTGATTGCTCGTATAAGCCATGTGTAGTTTTGTCTAATTTTTTGATTACTATATGTATTATCAAAGGATCCCATGTTTCTGTATGCAATCCTAAATTTTTCAGTCCATACAGACATTCATTGGTTGTGTCGTGCAGGCTCTTAATAGCTGCAGCCGATTCAGCTTGAATTGTTGGTTGTGACAGTAGTCGACTCAATATCGCCGTAACAAGTAACCGCTTATTATTATATCGGTTATTCAGGATACCCCACGCATCGTCGTAGTTCTCATTAGAAATTTGCAGATGTTGAATTAACGCCCTTGCTTCTCCGCTCAGATTGGTTTTAGATAGAACATCTTCTGAGTGTTGCTTATAGTTTGGTTGTGTATTAGCTGGACATACAAATCATGGAACTGTGTCCACTGTAAATAGTTGCCATCAAATATGGGCAGAGAAATCTTTGGCAATTTAATCAAGCTTTCTTGAGGTCTTGAAGGTGCAGGCTGTTCGGTGGATTTATCTTCAAGAGTTGATACTTGCTGTTGGAGTGAAATGATAGTATCTTGCGTCCAGCCATCAAGGTTATAGAACAGATCTGATTTATAGCCCAATGGATTGTCTTCATTGGCAATTTCCCAAATTTGTTGGTCATTGTCAACCATCTCTCTCTGATATTGTTTGAGTATATCAATTTTTAGTTTGAAATATTGGCTTGGATGCTGTTGATCCTGCCTTGACTCAATATCTCTTATTTGGTGTGTTGTGAGCCGCATTAGGGCCTTTGGCTTGCGTATTAGCTTGCAAGCGTCCACATCCATAGTTTTGCCTTCATATAGTTCTGAAATTAATGAAGGTTTGCGTCCGTTGTCATTTTGTTTAACATTGTCATCGCAGTCGTCGTCGCTGCTACCTTCCTCATCATCTAAATTACCACTGTTCTCATCAGCCTGCTTATTGTTGCTGCTGGATTCAGCGCCTGCTGAGCTTGTCGCTCCATGATTGCCTTCTTTAGTAGTAGCCGTGGGCTCGCACGTAGCTTGATGTTCCAATAATAAACTGTTTAGTGTAAGGTACACCTGTTCTAGCTTCTTGAAATACTCGTTTTTGAAGTAGTGTGAACTGGCAAGCCGCTCCTGGAATGGAGTGAGTCTTTTGTGGTTTGATTGAATTATACGCCAGTATTTGTCTAATAACTGTATTCTCTTTGCGATGTAATCTTCAGTTTTACGGTCTAATGAATCCTTGCCGAAATTTATTAGTAGCCTTTCTAGTTTACTACCAATATCATGCTGTTCTTGCAGCATCCGTGCAACTTCTTCATCAGCCATGGTTTGAATCCGGATAAAACTTCTTGATTTTAGCCTTTGTAATGATCCTCTATGATGTGCAGCAGTAATAGGGTGCTGCTATAAATTCACCTTCGATGCTGGTGTCTGTGGCCTTCCTCGATATGGAAGCAGTGTAGTGCAATTCTCTTAATAGAGAATCACGTCGGGGTCACCAAATGTTTTTGTACCGCGACAATTCAATTGTTTTAATTGCCGCCCGTTTAGTCGAACGTTGCCTAAGTACAATACCTATGCAACCTTGTGTGTTACCCTAGTACAAAACTAGTGCAACGATTCGTGGAGAACTGGGTAAGAAATGAATGAACGCCTGCTTCTGGTAAAAGTGAAAACTGTACTATATTTTACTTTATACAAAATTACGTTTTTATAATAAAAAGATGCTTATTTGACATTTTCGTAAACCTTAAATTCTAAGCAACATAAAATTTTATCATTTCATATTTTCCCACACCTTATCACCACAAAATATTTTTGTCGGATTCTAATTACATGCAATACCTTTGTCGGATTCTAGTTTCATTGCCAGACGATTTTGTGGCGACAAGAATGTGGGAAATGTCTAGTCAACAAATTTGCTGTAAGAGCTGTAAAATTTAGCAATAATGATGAATGTTATATACATACATTCATCTGTTTGCTAAATTTTATGGAATTTTAATACTTTTATTTCTATTACTGATTTATATGGTATGTGATATTCAACAGACTTATAACAATGGACTGAGCGATTTGCTATTTCATGTGGCACAAAAAATATTGTGTTTCTGTATATCACCGTTAGAGCACCCTTTAAAACGATTACATAAAAAACATGTAAATCTCAACCAATCAGATGAAATTTTACACCCGAAAATCGAATTAAATTAAAAAAATGTATTTTCTTGTGTCCAAGTGATATTTTAATCGCTTATAAGGAATTAAACTCATTTCGACTTTAATTTTCAAAAGTTATTCTTAACTGAATCCTGCTTATGGGCAAGAGAGACGGAGCATGGTAAACACTATCTTTACCTTATTCCTTCTGAGGTGATTGCATCTGTAGCCAACATAAAAACATCAAATGGCATAAGCAAATGTTCCAGAATGCAATATTTTCTGTTGGTAGCTCCAACTCTGCCATAGGGCGAAAGAGAGAACTGTAAAACTTGTGCCATGCTTTCCTATAGGAAAATGACAATACGCTCAGTCCATTGTTATAAGTCAGTGATTTAGAGGCAGACTGTGGTTATTTTCAGATACATTACTTTCAGGTGTGCCGTGGCCGGCCTCCATAAATGTATACCGATTCTAAAGAAAAAATGCAAAGAAAATTTCTAGGAAAATTTCCTCATGTACTCAGCCAGCGGGCATAAACAAAAGTAGGTTCATCATTGTCGTGTAGGCAGTCTTCTTCATAGGTCATCGGTTTGCGATTCTTTCGATTTTGTTAATTTTATAGGGTTTTTAGGTTTTGATTATAGTTTTATTATTATTATATATTATTATTTTTACTTACTATTGGTCTTTTCTTTCTTTTTAGCAGTAGATTAGATTAGCGTTTTGGCAGTAGATTATATTTTAGGATTATTGGTAACATAAATTTCGATATTTTCCTCTTTAACTTTTGCTTAGATTTAGGATTATTTTTTCCTTAGAATTTGATTAGAGCAATAATGCTCTGCAGTTCTTTTAGGTGTAGTAATTAACACATATTACGGTAATTACAACTTCAGCTCCTTTGCAGAATTTATAGGACATTGTAGCTTTAGATATTTTGTTAGGTTTAGTTTTGGATTTTAATTTAGGTACTTACATATTCATTATAATCATTTACATTACCTACATATTTTTACATATTGGTCCATCCTTTTTTTTTGCTTAAGAACAGTTTGGGGATAAGAAATTTAAATTTCGGTATTTTTCCTTTGAGTATTTGTTTAGATTTACGATTTTTCTTGGCAAATTTTTTAGAAAAGATTTACCCAATTCTTTAGCTGTTTAGCTGGAAGACCGTGCAAGTTTCTTTACTTTTTATTTTCGAATTAAATAAGATAATTTTATATAGGTATACAAGTTTTTCAATATGTCTTGGCATAGAAATAAATGTGTAATACATTCATGTCAAGCGAATTTAATATTATTTCCTGAGAGGAGATTCTTCGAATTTCCTAAAGAGGCAACTGAAAAGTATTTTCACTGGCTTTCTGCTGTAGATGAAAACTCCAAAAATGTTATACACCAAAGGAAACGTGCATATATCTGTTGTAAACATTTAAAAAAAAAGATATTTTGGAAAGAAAAGTTACAATCGGGGGCAGTTCCTATATTGTATTTAAATAGTTTAGATCATACAGAAAATAATGATGATGAAGAGATGCATTTTAATTTTCCTATAACTAGGAAAACATATAAAAGAAAAGTGCCTGATTAAGATGTCAGCATCAAAGAATTAAATCAAGCTTCCTCTATTTTATCTACATCGAAAAACAGCAATGATATTGAAAGTGCCTTTTGCTATGAAAGCCCAAAACAATTTAATAAAATTAAATATAATATTAAAAATATTGCAAATTGAAAGCAAAGAATAAAAAGACTGGAGATAGAGAACCAATTATTAAAAAACAAAAACAAAGTATTGGAAAATAAGGTTCTACGCTTAAAGAAGAGCAAACAAGGAGCTAAAACTCAGACACTTAATGAATCTATTGAATCGCTGGTGGGACCTAGCGATAATTCAAAGACTATTGTGAAAATTATACTTTCAGTTGACTCAAATAAAGTGTACACAGAACAAGAAAGGATTTTATGTCAGTGTATCAATTTTTGCTCATCTACAGGATACAATTTTTAAGGGATATTCTTAATCTCCGACTTCCCTGTGTATCATCATTACATGACTGGATTAAAATTAAGGCTATATCGCCAGACTTTCATTCCAATGTACTGCAGGAAATTGCAGAGCAAGTGAAAATACTGTCGAAAAGAGAAAGGGAGGTTGCGCTTCGTTTTGACGAAATGAGTATCCAAAAGCAATTAAATTATAACACGGCTTTGGATAAAATAGACGGGTTTGTCGACTACGGTGATGGAAAAAGGACAAAAGATAGCACTAACTCAGTTCGTGTTTTATGATTATAGCTTGTGTATAGTGTTGCATTATGTTGCGTGTCCAAGTGCTATTCCAGTAGATATTTTACAAATCGAAATAAAAAAATGTATTGATGTTTGCAATAAGATGCAGTTGCATGTAAGAGCAATAGTTTGTGATCAATCCCCAATTAATAGAAAACTTTATAATTTGTGCAACGTTTCACCAGAGAATAATTTTTTCCTCTTTAATGATATAAAAATCTTCGCGTTTTACGATGTACCACATTTATTTAAAAGTGTCAGAAATAATCTGTTCAATTCTGACCTTAGCCCAGATAATTAATTCGAAAATTATAATCATGAAAAAAATGAAACTACCAAAACATGCCCGTAATTATGATTGTCTCATATTTATCCCACAACATTTCAAAAAATGAGTGTAAAACGTTCTGTTCAGGTCCTCAGCAAAATTGTCGCTGCAGGAATTAAGGCAATATTAGCTCTAGGAAAATTTCCACAGAATTTTGGAGACAAAGCACTCTACACCTCCCTCTTTATTGAAAAAATATATAAATTATTTGATATACTTAATGGACGTCCATCAATTTCAAGAAAATCAGTTGAAATTAAGTTCCTTATGGATATGAAGACGTACCTTCTTAATATAAATCCAGAGGGGAAAGCAAATAGAGCTTACTGTTTTAAAGGTTTGGTATTATCAATAAATTCTGTTTTAGACACATCACAGATTTTGTTTGAAAAATACCAGGTTATTAATTACTTTAATTTTAATAAAATGAATCAAGATCCTTTGGAAAATGCCAATAAAAGTAATCCATCATTATTTGAATTCGGCCAAATTTTTGCTAAGTTATATCTATAAAATTTTTGTTTTCATCAAAATATGCAAATTGTGAAATCGACAGTGATGAAATACTCGAAATTGACTGGAACGTAGCGTTTGAAATACATCCAGGCAGTTCAGAGGATAAATGCCTAAGCATGATCGAAGATCAGAATGATGCTCCTTTTATCCCCTATGAAAAGAACACTGGAATTTACGGTACGAATGAAGAAAATGAGTCTTCGGTACAGCTAAATGAAGTTGCTATTAGATATTTTAGTGGATATTGCTTTCTCCAAACCATGAAAACTTTAAAAATTCCTTGTTCTGAGTGTGTCCACATACTGACGCAGGACCACAGCTTAAACACAGGTCTTAGTTCAATTTTAATTAAACTGAAGTAATACAACAATTGTTCAGATGATAAGGGCTTAATTTCACCAACCGAAATTTTTTATAAAATATGTAAATTACACACTAAAATATTCGAAAGCATTTTTAGAACCACGCCAATAATTGACAATATTCAGCATACATTTTACAAAAATGTATCCATGAAATGGATGAATATAACTCGGAATGGTTCAATAAAAACCAAAAATGCTTGGAACATCGTGTAAGAATTCTGGAATTTATGATACTAGATCTTTTACGTAAAAATTGCAAGTGGATACAAGACATGAAAAAATCAAACAAATCAAAAATTTTGTTTAAAAATAAAAAGATTATGAATATATCACATTCATAAAATGTTAATTTAGGTACATATTTTAATATAATGAAAATATCTCCAGTCGGCCACTAAAGTGAATAAAAATTCTGCTGACATATTTTCTGTAAATTTCTAAGAAGAATTGAGTGCATGTTGCTTAACTAGCGTCTACGCTCATAAATATTATGAGCCGCCCCAAGCACCCGTTGACGTCCATAATGCATAAAAATTCTAAAGAAAAAATATTCAATAAACTTCTAGGAAAAATTTAGGTCTTCCCTGCATCGTTGATTTTATATTGGAGGGTGGCACTCATATTCATTGCATAGGCTGAGCCTAATCAATCAATCCATCCAATCTAAACACTCATCCATTCCTTTCATTCAAGCAATAGCAACAATTTACTCAGCTGAAAACAACAAATACAAATTGCTTGGATCTACGTCAGTTTACAAACGAAAATGAGCAAAAGAAAAATGATTGCAGTCAATGTAAAAATTTTGTCGGTTCATTTCACTGTTCGTTCGGAGCTTCGCTAAACTTAGCCAAGACTTGTCAGTTAATCTTGTCGGTTAATATGAACTGAGTGGTATCACTTTTCACTATGGGCCTTGCATATCTGTTATTACTTGTTTGTGGTGTTAATAATTTATAGAAGGCAACAACCTGACAAAATCTTACCCGGATCGTTGACGTCTCTTCAGAAAGTAAGAATCTGTAGAATAGAAATATATGGCAAATGGCAATACAATATTTGAAATCCTTTCTCCATATGTATGATGTGGAAGTGTGCATAATCGCAATAAATACGGAAGCAAATATCCCCGATATTACAGTCACCATATGTGATTACTTTTTTCCTGTCTATGTCAAATCTTAAACAAATTTTGCTCATTACCTACGGTCAGAATAAATGTTAGAGGACTCAGATCTGGGACTACTCTCGAAGACGAATTTGACGATAAAGTACTCAGTATTCCTCACTGCACAAAAGTAGGACAATTCCCTAAATTTAAGACACATTTTTTCCTCAAGATAAATGTCATTTTCTCTAATATAAAGGGAAAATCAGTTCAGTTTCCCTAAATCCATGGAACGCTAAATGGATGTATGTAGGTATTTTTCCCCGTATGTTAAGCTTTCTCGGATAAATGGAAGAAAACATTCAATAATTTAGGTACTATGCTACCTACATTTTAGGGATAAAAGCCTTGTCCACCTTTTCCAGGATGAAGATCTTGTCAAAAATTATCTGAGCTTATTAGCACAAATTGTTGCCACTCTCTTTAGCGAAAACATTTTTTTACTGTGCTGAAAAATTCTTGTCTGTAATGTTGTTATTATCCAATGATGAGGGCATATCTCAGCTAGCTTAAGACAAAGATTCTTAAATACATACAGGGTGGGCCAAAAGTCACCATGGGGTTTAAAAATAACTAACTTTTTCGTTTGTACATTGCTCCACACCCTGTTGACCGTTTCTGTTCATTCCTTTTTTACATGATAGCCAACTGTCTGTTTTTCACAGGTAAGCATGTTTCCCCACCCCACCTTACCCCTCCTTTTTTTCATCCTACCATATGTTACCAATTTAATTTTTAAACCCCATGGTGACTTTTGGCCCACCCTGTATGTTCTTTTAATATCAAAGAATACAACTAGTGTGAAATAAGTGCTCTATAAGGTGACTTTGCGTCTCTGTCGATTTTCCCACACAGGATAAGTTGAGATATTTAGATAATGGTATTGATTTTTCAAGCTCAACAGATAGACATATATACAATAAACCTTCATGGTCTTTAGCAAATAGACTAATCGGAGTTTAAAGTCTTTCTCAAGAAGCTTGTTTTTCAGTCTTTGGAATAAATATCATGATCATTTACATCTACAAGACTTTGGAACGTGGTTAAGTAGTATAATACTCCTAAAAACCGCCTGCTTGCACCGTATTCAGATCTTACTATCAGTCACTAGTCAAGAAAGATTCTTCGTATAGAATTATTATTGTTATATTTATCTGTACGAGAGATATAAAATTTATTAACTAAACTTGATTTTATTTTTTCTGAATGTCGTCAGTCATCTCCACAAGCCACAGAGCTCTTATAACTAATTATATACAGTAGTCTGCGTGGCACAAGTCAATGTTTTCCTCCGATATGATGGATTGTAGCACCTTCATTTGCATTGTCTGCATATAGGAATGCCGGGTCTCTATTAAATGTTATAAGACTCTATCCAAATTTCATCTAGCTTTTTCAGGATTGTAGCTAGATATGTTATATTCCTCTCAAACACATTCCTTGTGGGGGCACTATAGCTAATTGTGTTTTTATAAAAATTTAAAACAGCTTTGGTAATGTTTTAGTTATAAGAAGTCAAACCCTTTCCCTAATTCAATCTTTAAATTAAATATAATTGAAATTTGTTTTTAAATTTGACTGAATCTCTTCATTTCTCTCTAGAGTGTGAGACTCGAAATCCGCTTCTTCAGAAAATTAAAAGGGAACGACTTGAAGAGATTCAGTCAGGTTAAAAAAAATCAATTATATTTAATTTAAAGATTGGATTAGCTAAAGGTTTTAACTTCTTATCTGAAAGATTACCAAATCTGTTTTAAATTTTTAAAACAAACAGAGTTAGCTATAGTAGCTCCACAAAGAATGTGTTTGGGAATCAAAAAATTTTAGCAGAGTCTGAATCTAAATTCATATCACTTTTTGGTTTTTCAATGAAGTAGTTCTATCTACATTCATATTGTGTATTACCAATTTACAAATGCAAAAAAAAAAACAAAAACGTCGATTCATGTCAGAGTCATAGATAAATGGCGCCCTTAAATTCAGAACATCAGGTCAACATAAATATGCAGGACGAATAGCGTCGTTTGAATAAATTATTAACACATCCTCTGCGGGGAGTTACATAATGTCTACATAATATCGAGGACCACCATCCACTTTAAAATATTCACGTCACATCGTCCACTCAACCCTTTTCCAGCGCCGTTTTTATATAGCCTGGCAGTCTTTCCGTTTTCATGTCCCTAACGAGCAGAATTATTTCTTCCTTCGTTATATAGGCTCTGTTGTTTTATAATACACATCCCATGATAGTGCTTTGTGATTTTCTCTCCCAGGCCTAACTATGTAAGAAGATGTCCAGCTGCTTAAAATTTGAAACACGCTTAAAATTTGTATACTCAAGTAGCTGGAATTATTTTAGCAAAAATTGGTCCCCGTCGACATTGATGGGGCACTGCAATATTTTTTTCTGTTTTGACCAATCTATATCAACCGCCGACAGTTTGAAGTATTTAAAATTATTGTTCCCTTAAAAACCACTTTGAAAGACAAATCTAAATCTACAAAGTACTAAAATTACAAATTCCAATTAGAAACCTTAGATCTGCTTTAAACTGAAATTCTGCGTTAATATTGATTTAATTTGAATCAATGGGTTTCTGAGAAATGCGGGGTCTGAACCCTGAAATGTTTCATAGATTTGTCAGGGCCCAATCATGATAATAACAATTTTTTCAGGAAAACGGCTGGTGGCTGTAAAAGCTTCAGACGAGCACCAAGAGGACTCTTAATATAATGAGAAGGATGATCTTTCTTGGAACCAGTGGAGCCTTCATATCGTGTCCTCAAAGAGCCATTCTTGACCCACAGCCACTCTGCCTATTTCTCCAGAAGGAAACAACGTCTAGTATGCTTAGAGGGAAACGGTTAGATGATCACATTTCTTCCGAATTGGAACACCTTCAAATCGTCGAGCAGGTTTTATATTGAATACTTAGAAGCTCCAACGGATGGCCAAAGGATCTTCATTCGAAAGTGGTTACCAAGTAAACATTCACGAGGGAATGTATTACACAGGGGGTTCCAGTGTCGCAACGGGCTCTAGTCTGCTATACTGCCGACTCCTGGAATGATAGTAAAACACGCACAAGGGTGGCGGATCCAAAAGTCGAACTCCGCATTGCCTCACATTTAACCTTTCTATCACAAAATCTAAACTAGTCTGAACTTTGAAGCTGTTACACGAAACTCCAGCTGCTATATGTAAATCTACTTTGCGTAAAGTAAACTTACTTTGGGTCCTTAAATACGAGGCAGTTGAAGGAAATGGAAAAGGGGGCCATCTGGCTAAAACTGGAGTCGACTGTTCATATACTGGTCCGTATTTTCCACTTGGTTTACCAAACATCTACTTTAGGGGAAACTACAAAAATAAGAATATAGAACCTTAGACAAACTTCATATACAACAAGTAAAAAAGATAGAATTGGTCTAAGACCAATTCTTATGATACCCTAGATGAAAGCCCGTATAAAATTTCGTATGATCACCTATCTATGCAAGCTTGAGTTTTGGAGTGGTTTTTTTTTCATATATGTATTTCTAGAACGGTTCGTCGGACAGGCAATATGATTATAACCAGTTTTATAGGATTTCGTATTTTGAAGAAGTTTTCAGTACAATAAAAATATCTAGGACTGATCGTTCTCACAGTATATGTAAAAAACATAAGGATTTATATGGCAACACCAAGAATTGGTTACTCGATTTAGTACATTTTTTTGAATTTGTATTTGCTATTATTATAAAACCACCATGTGCCAAATTTCAGCTCTCTATGTGAACGCGTATTCAGGCAGTGTACAAATATATAGTGGAAATTTTTGTATGGAAACCCCACCCCCCAAACCTTGCGTGATTTGTCTCATTTTCGAACTTAATTTTACTTTATTTTTTTAAAGTCCGTGTACAAAATTTCAGCTTTCTAAGTGATCGCGCTCTCGAGTTATCGTGCGCACAGACGGACATGCAAAAATCAAAATAACTTTAAATATTATGCGTGGGTGTCCAATCCAGTTTGCTCTACCATCATTATTCTTATGCGATATAAGCGGAATGACAAACTTAGTATACGCTACAGGTTTCATCTAGGGTATAACAATAGTGTATTAAGTTTGTCTAAGTTAGAGCGCTGGATATTATCTGGCGTAGCACTCTCGTCCAGGTATGAAACAATTGAAGGAATTCTTCACCCCCTCTCCCCTTCAGACCCGCAAACTAATTGGTCGTAGACAATCGCTCAGGCTGTTTATTAATGCAATCACTGGATATGGACCCTTCTACTACATTCCGAAGAAGATAGGTAATTCCAACAACGAACTGTGTCAAAGATAACCTTATAAGAAGATAGGGCACAGCAGAACAAAATTGGAAATTTTCCTTGTTTTCTAGATAGAAACGAATAATATCATATACCTTCGTGTTTTGCATGATTAGGCGAAAAGAGCGTGGCTATGCACCATTGTAATGCGAATGAGATAATGAGTTAAAAACAAAAAGTGAGAGAACGTAGGATTACCCGAATGATGATGAGTTTTAGTGAATACTTTTAAAACCTTTCAAACTATTCATAATGATGCACATCGGGTCATAGTACCTCAATTTTTTTCAAAAAAGTAAAATTCTCATTTTTCCCAAAATGTCAGAGAATCCAGCATGAGTTTCTCGGACTTAATTTTTTTGGAGCAAAACAACAACAAACATTGGGATTATTCTCCCAAACATTGCAGAAAACGTGTTTTCACAAAAAGCGAGGGAATATTTTACGAGAATAAAATGCGGAAACTCTGTCCTATTTTCCAAAAAGAATTATTTGCCATTTCATGTAAATAAATGGACTGGTCGTGAAACCAAAAATGCATGAAAGCAAATGACACCACACCAGTGTTGCCATAGATACGGTTGATATCGTATTTATATGGTAGTTGCTTGTAGGCATGTGCAATCTCGTTACTTTTGTTACCCGGTAATCATTCGTTACTCTATGAAAAGTATTCGTTACTTTTAATTCGTTATTTTCTAATTCGGTACTTTACGTAAAATACTTTTTAAGCAGCATAGGTACTCGTACTTTTAATTAAATCATCTTTATGATGTGAAAAATAGTATTTAATTATAGTATATTAAAATAAAAAGTAAACAATAATAATTCAAGAATTGAAAAATAAAAATAAAACATTTCAGCATAAAAGAAATAACATTTTTCACATGTAAATAATTTTTAAGAAATATGCTGATTAGCGTTGAGGAAAATTAACTTCTCAACATTTTCGGGAAGAAGACGATTGTTTCTATCGCTTATCACTAGTCCTGCCGTCGAAAATATTCTTTCAGAAGGAACAGAAGTTGCAACTGATCCCAAATATTTTCTTGCAATTTTGGAAAGCCTAGGGTAAATTAATTCTCGTTTTTTCCACCAATCCAGAGGGCATTCCTTCCTAGTTATAAGCGGTTCCTCGCAGTACTGTCGCATTTCCAGAATTGATTGTGTTAATGGTGTGCTTCTGACTTGTAAGAAGATTGATCGAAATCTTTCCAAATAAGATATTCTTCTGGTTCATCAGTTATATTTACTGTCGTTAAAAGAGCAAGACTGCCTTCCTCTGGTATATTGGTCATTTGTGATATATCTCTGCTGATAGCATCCTTTATTGAGTGAAGGCGCCGTTGTCACAGAAGCCATTTCTTTTAAAGCGGGGATCTAAAAATGTTGCACGGGAATAAAATTGATGAAACTCTATCCTTCGGGACCTGTTCGAAAGATTTTCCATTAGAGCATCTAATAATTGAACTGCATTTTGATTTCTCAAAGATGGACGCATGTTTCGCAAGACTACTTTTAACCCACGAATAATTAGTATTACTTTTGATGACGAAACGTTTTTTGCTGCAGTCATTTCAACTTTTACTTGTTCAAAGGGCTTTAGAATTGAACAAACTTCTTTTAATGTGTTCCATTCTTCGGAATACAGCGTACTTAAGGATGTATGAATATATATATATATACATATAATATGTCGAATTTCACCTCGTTACGACATCGTTTATAAGCTTCAGAGATTGCTTATCGGGTAAAATTTGAGTTTGCAAAGAACGTAGTTTCTCTGCAGCTAAAATACTTCTGTGAAAATATTCCACTATTGCCTTAACTTTCTCCCTTATTGCTTGAATATTTTTTACAGAATTTTGTTCTATAATATTTAAGGTATGGGCTAGGCAGGGAAGGTGCTCCCAGTTTGTTATCCTAATGGCTGCAGTCATATTCGCTACGTTGTCAGTTATAACAACATGAACTTTTTTGCTTATATCCCAGTCATCTGTTACCTTTTCAAGTTTAGTACAAATATTTTCAGATGTATGGCTATATTTATATGAAAAACATCTCAATAATATCGAACCTATTTTCCAATCAGGCGTTAAAAAATGAGCAGTAACCGCTAAATAATTTGCGTTGAAACGGATGTCAAAGAATCCGATGTTAAAGTTATATATTGAGCACTCTTTAGAAAGCCCCTTACTTTTTCAAAGACTTAATCATACAGCGCAGGTACGAGTGATCTGGTAAACGTAGTGCGGCTTGGTAACTGATATGCTGGTTCAAGTTCAAACAATAATTCTCGAAAGCCGGTATCTTCAACTATTGATAATGGCTGTAAGTCTTTAATATTTAGTACCCTTCTATTAATCTTACTTTGTCTTGTAAGAGTAAGTGGACGTCTGCTGAACTGAGTAATCGTACATTGTTTTGACTTTCTGGCTGTAACTGTTGGCGGTTGACAAAGCAATATAGGTGTTTGCCCTTGAGATGTTGAAGCCTGAATACGAGTTTGGGATGCTATTTCAGATTGAGGTATTGTAGTGCATTTGCATCTAAGGTTGTTGGTTCAGATATTTCTGATGGTTCTGCGTTCGCTGTGTTGTTATTCAACTCGATTGCGGGGTGTTTCAGTGTTACGTGTTTTACTAAGTTTGAAGTAATTCCCCCCCTTTGTACGACAGATTTTTTTGGGAGCTATTACATTTTGCTGTATTTTCTTTTGAAACACTGAAATGTAACCATATAGTGCTTCTTTTGCGTTTTAGTAAGTCCATATTGAATTTAGTCACTATGAAAAAAATTATGCAATACATTCTTGCAATACTAGTAAGGAGCACATCTTCGATATTTTAGCCAAATAGCTAGTTCAGAATACAAAATATAGTGTGCTATCGATAACAGCGTTAATAACAGAATCTATCTTCGAATGTAATAGCTAAATAATTCCTTTCTTATTATATTTTTAAGTTAACTATTCATATTTACTTTAATTTTGTTAGATTGTATATTAATTGTATGTTAATTCAGTCCACTAATTTTGATTTCGAACATGTACCCCTTAGTAAGAAAATGAATCAAGCATCAATTTATTTACAAATTTGGTGTTGATTGACTTTGTTAATAACATTGGTCGATTTCAAGAAACAAGGATTGTAATGTAAATACTCGTATTTCTACTCATATTAGTTAAAATATTAGAAAAGAGAAAAGATTTCAAAATTTTGTTAAAAATATCTGACCGACCGCCAACCAATTGTTATTAAATTTAGGATTAATTTTTATTCAACGTACCTTATAAGAAAACTATTTAAATTATTTAAATTTAGAAGTAGATAGAATTTATAGTACAGCACGTAAATTCTCTTCGTTAATAAAGTACACACACAATCAAAGCTAACATAAGAATAAATTACATTTAAATGGTAACTGGTTGAAAGGAAAGAAAGAAGGAAAAAATTAAAAGAGTTCAAAATCTGTTTGAAAATTTCACGAATTTAAAGAGATAAAACGTAAAAGCGCTGCTTACATGCAACGAAACAGAATGAGAAATGATTCATTGTTCATATTAATTCTCGTAAATAAATGGGAAGGCGTGTAGTTTTCAAATTTTACTCTCATATAATATTCCCGCGCTTTTGTGATAGCATTTTGTTTTTTCTGAAATATTGAGATATTCCACCAAAGTTGAATGTTGATTCCTATAATCCTATGATATTGCAATAATGTATAGCCAAGTAGGTACTTTTCCCCCATTCATCAAAATACTAAAGTATATGAAATATATGTATTTCTTTCTTTGTTCCAAATGTGTGATTTCTCCAACATTGTTTGGCTGTTTCATTGATTTCTTATTAAAATATTTGCCACCCACCACAACTTCAGCTTATTGCTCACCCCGCACTCACTGCATACTCAGTTATGAAGAGAAGAACAAAGATTCGGTATATCTACCTACTTAAAACGTGAACAACTGAGGAAAAAAATGTGATTATAAGCCTGTTTGGTAATCGTATAGGTGTAATACCCAATGGCATAAAATTTTATCGAATACTTTAAACGGGTACATACGTAGAATGAGTTGTAGTTATATATTTGGTGTAATGCCGAAACATGGTATTCGTATACCGAATTTATTATGGAAGAAATACTTCTTTGAATATGAGTACAAGTAACGAATAATTTTTTGGTAATGTATTCGGTACACATTTTTCAGAGAAGCAACGAATACTTTTGTTATTAATTTTACAACGGCTTGTTTCATCATGGGCCGACGAAGTAGCTAATGGGCACCGAGAGGACATTTACACGATATTTCGCTCTCATTCATTCATAATTAAATTTTTCAAAAATCTAGTTATCCAAGATTTTTTAAATTAAATTGACAGTCCTGTCAATTTTTACATATAATGGACAAGTTTCGGTTTCTTTGCGAGGAAACCGTTTGATTCAATTTGTTGTAGTTTCTTTCTTTCGTACTGCTTCAATTCTTGCACGTAACTACTTCAATAGAACAAGCGGGATCGTTAGCTCCATGGTTCCGCGTGGAGTAGCTATTGAAGCATAAGTCCTATGTTGGGGTGGAGTAGCTGTTAAAGCACAACTCCTAAGTATGTATACCGTTGGACGTTCACTGAAAAACTCTCTTTATTTTACAATTTTCCTTCTATATTTATACAAAAATAGTCTTATTAATACGCGGGATCTGTAACTTATTTCCGACCCACCACTTTGTATATGCAGCGCATAATTAGTACAAAGCCTTAGGTCATATGTATTTCATTCACCTCTGTTTATAAACAAATCGCGGCACATACAATTTGTTCTGACTAAAATCATGCTGAATGTTTTGCTATTACATTATCGCATTTGTCGTTACAGAAATATCGCATTAATCTTGCCAAACGCTAACCGCTTGTTGCTCTTTCACCATGGCTTTAATGATTTATATACGTACCTACTTCATACGCAAATCGTGAACCATCATCTGGTCACCTGTGTTCTACTGCTGGCACAAGGTTATCGTATTACAACGTGCGAATTCTTGCGCGCAGGGGTATTGCGTCACTCGATCTACCTTTACTTATTTCCTCAAGTGGTTAAATAATTGATATTGGTCAGTAACGAGTAGAATTATAATGCCATGAAAACGATGTAGATATGTATGTTCATTGAAAATGATGTAGATATGTTTGCTTGCGCTTGTACATATGTAACTAAGTTTGCTTGGGCTTCTTTTCAAATTACTAGCGGAGGTATGTATGTAACGTACTTGAAATTGTGGGTGGAGGTATGTATGTAACAGACAACACATTTTTAATAATTAAAATCAAAATTCAAAGGTACGCGATTTTTGAAAATTCAAATTACGAACAAATGGCCTTTGATTTTGACAGTGGGTATTTAGTTGTGACTGGATTGTGAATGCTGTTTCATTTGAATTATGTTGTGGATGTAGAAAACTAATTATTGCGTTCTTTATTAAAATTTGGCAAAAATAATATTTAAATACGGTGATATCTTGTCTGTTGAAAATACAGGTAGGAAGAGAGCAGTGCGTGAAAAATTAAAATGAACATAGGGCAATCACCCAGAATTAAGTTTGCTTTGAAGTTTTGAACTCCTGTTGTGGAATTCTGCGGATATTTCCTTGAATTTCTGTTTTCATGATAACGAGTTTTTATTGAGCTTATAAACGTGAAAAGAAAGATGTGTTACTATTCTATTACTACAATTTATCCATTTATCCATTCTTCTACCACAAGTCCTGCGGGCCGTTTCGTTGAACTCTTCTGTGAATCATTTAATTTGCAACAGCTAGTGGATGCACCAACGCGAATTCCTGATGCAGCTGGAGATAAAGCTAATTTACTCGACTTGTTTCTAACATCCCATCCTGACAAATATTCCATTTCAGTCGGTTCCCCTCTTGGAAATTCAGACCATTGTTTAATCACGGCTCAATTTACCACCTCAAACCTGTGCCGCCCAACTGCTCCACCTTCAAGTAGGCTTCTTTGGCACTATAAGAATGCTGATTGGGAAAGTCTCAATAAGTATCTTAAAGAAATTGATTGGTCGGTCTGTTTTGCTGCGAGGGATGTTGATGAATGCACATTACAATTTAGTAACATACTAAATCTTGGCATGCGTGAATACATTCCGTATTCTTACAGCAGGTCTCAACAACAGCATGATCGCTCCTGGTTTAACGATAAGTGCAACCAAGCTATAAAAGCGAAAGAGTCTGCTTTTCGCGCCTATCAATTGCATCCATGTCCGGAAATGAAACAAGTCTACAAGACTGCACGGAACACCTGCAAGTCCATTATCCAGAGAGAAAAATTTCTTTTTGACCAGAATATTAGACAAAGAATCTTGGCAAGCCGCAAAGGTAGCAAAGGTTTCTGGTCCCTGGTCAAAACCATCAGGAACAATTTCACCAGTTCCTCTATACCTTCACTACTTAATAATGGTGAAGTGATTGTTGACTCCCTGGATAAAGCTAATATTTTAGCTGCTAGATTCGCTTCAAATTCTCGCCTTCCACCAACTTCACAAACACCTGTTTTGCATCGCCCGTGTGAATGTGTACAAGAGCCAATACACATTCGTACGAGGGATGTGTTCAGGGTCCTTAAGGGGATCAACGTCTCCAAAGCCGCAGGCCCTGATGGTTTTTCGCCCCTGTTAATTAAAAGCTGCGCCTCTTCCTTGGCTAAACCTCTGCGCAAACTCTTCTACTTGTCTTATTCGACAGGAAAATTTCCAACTGCTTGGAAGCTAGCTCACGTTCAGCCTATTCCCAAGAAGGGAGAGGGTAGCGATCCCTCAAATTATCGACCAATTGCGATCACTTCGATTCTTTCAAAGGTTTTTGAATCTATCATTAACTCTAAATTAATGAAGTATCTTGAAACTAATCATCTCATCAACGATCGCCAATATGGCTTCCGAGCTGGACGCTCATCTGGAGACTTGCTGACTTTTCTTACGGAACGTTGGAACCGTAGTCTTCACAATTTTGGTGAGTCTAAAATCGTTGCCCTAGATATTTCAAAAGCCTTTGATAGAGTCTGGCATCCAGCCCTTTTAGCCAAACTCAAAGCACTTGGTCTCTCCCCTCCTCTTCTATTATGGATTGAAAGTTTCCTATCTAGTCGCCAAATACGTGTTGTATTAGATGGCGTTACATCTGAACCGCATCCCATAAATGCCGGTGTACCTCAAGGCTCTGTTATCTCTCCAACTCTCTTTTTAATTTTCATTAATGATCTGCTTTCCCTTACTTTCAATCCCATCCATAGTTTCGCAGATGACAGTACTCTTGATTTCGCTTACTCCTTTGACACTCTTGCGGAATCCAGGGGGAATGCTGCATGTGTTAAACGAGATTGCATGACTAGATCATTGAATAACGATCTTAACAATATCCTCGCTTGGGGCAAAGCGAATCGCGTCGAATTCAATGCATCAAAGTCCCAAAGCTGTCTTATCTCATTAAAACAAGATCATAACTTAACCACACCCGTTTCTTTTGATGGAGCATTAATTTCTGATTCACCGTCACTAAGCATTCTTGGCATTAATATTTCCAGTAAGTTAAACTGGACAGATCACATCTTCTCTGTTGCCAAAGAAGCATCGAAATGTCTTGGATTTCTGAAAAGGTGTAAGAAATATTTCAGCCCGTCAAATCTAGCGCTCCTCTACAAGTCCTACATTAGACCTAGAATGGAGTACAACTCCCATATATGGGCCGGGGCTGGTCGCACAGCCTTAGCTTCATTGGATATTGTCCAAAAGAGAGCCTTCAAGCTCATTGGCGATTTGGCAATAACTTGTCATATCGACTCACTCGAGCACCGCCGCAATGTTGGATGCCTTTCGCTCCTTTATCGCTATATGCATGGTCAATGTTCTGATGAAATATCTAGTCTAATCCCTTGTAGAATGATTCCTGCACGCAATACTCGCGCTGCAAACCGCGCACATCCTTTAACCCTTCAAATTACTTTCGGCCGTACAGTAAAATTCCGTGATGCTTTTTTATCCCGAACAGTGCGAATGTGGAACAGCTTACCATCTTCTGTTTTTCCTCCGGCGTACAATCTGCGGAAGTTTAAGGGCGACATACATCGGCACCTCCGCCACTCTCCTCATATCCCCTAATCCTTTCCCTATCTCCTTCCTGCCATGCTGTGCTTTGCATCATAGGGTATCCCCTGAGCTTGGCTTAATAATATAAAAAAAAAAAAAAAAAAAAAAAAAAAAAAAGTTTAATTTTGTATTCCTGTTATATCGTTACCTTATTATGATGTATTTTTGTGACTCCAATGATGTCCATTTCGCGAAGAATTGAAAACACCCAGGAAAAAGTAAAGAATTTGTCAATATTTTAGTAAGGATGGGCTTACAAATCCAAGTTTTAATAAATTAAGCATTATCAAACGAAGAAGATTTCAGGTTATTATATACGCACGGAGATTTTAGCGTTTTGTCCATGCTAAGTAACAATAATTATAATTATCATATCATCCTGCATAGCTCCATACACATCAAATCAAATCAGCATTTATTTATGTAACCCCTGCACAAAGCAACGTATAATGCTGGATAATTACGACATTAAAGAGATAGTAAGACAGCGTATGTATAAAAAATAGTAAAATAAACAATAAACATAAACATAGGTAATAGAAATAATATAAGTTTTAGATTGTTAGATTGCGATGACGGCGAAATGAGACGTTAATCTATTGGACATAAAATTACAAAGCAAGAATGGACTGTGAGCCCTTACAAAAGTGAGAGCAATATTTTTTTTTTTTATTATTATTATTAATAATATATAATATTAATACTTGCCATAATGGCGAGGAGCTAAGAAATGTGAACACAAATGTCAATGCATACTGAAATGCTTAACTGCAATAGCCCTTACAGGTACATAAGTAGTTCAGGTACAATAAGAAATTAAATATGAAAATATGAAAATATAAAAATATTACTGCGACTTAGTCTAATCGACCTGCAGGCGTTAATATTATAGCGGGACGTTACCACCCGGTGGAATACTGTCCTTTCGGATAAGTGAATATTCTTTAACAGGTCATATATAAGTAAAAAAGGTCCCTAACCTTAACTTAAGTGACTTAAAGTTGTAGTTTTTGACGACCCAAATTTCCTGTGGTATGCTACTTATTTTCATATAAATTTTCCAAGTATATTTACTTACTTCACTGATCCGTGCTGGCTTATTGCCCTGTTATGGTTAGCTCCTTAAGTTATTAACCTACTATCTATTGGTTAAGCTAGCTAATAGTTATTGTTGTTGTCACTGTTATTGTTACTATCTTAAAGTTACTACAGTCTTAATTTTTATAAATACAGGATGATTTCCCTATAAATTAAGTAGGGCGGCGGGGGGGGGGGGGGGGTTTAGAGATTAATGGGTTACTGTTCTGAGCTGTGGATGGCTAGTGTTGTTATGGTTTAGGTAGGACAAAGTCTTTGACCAGACCAATATCCTTGACCTCGCCAGGCAAACGGTTCCACATTGTGACACCCTGCGCAAAGATGTTTCTGCTTCCGAATTGAGTGTTGATCCGCGGGTGGATCAGTCGTCGGTTGTCCCTTCCACTCCAATTTAGGCTCATTCGTAGGTACCCAGGAAGTAGACCAATTCTGGCCTGTGTATGAATGCCAAAGCCTTCACCTCATACGCGCAGCGCAAGGATCCTGGTAGTAAACTTCTAAGAGTGAACCGACGTGTGCTCTACGTCCGATTTTGAAAACGTACCTAGCGCAAGTCTTGAAGGCGCGCATTAGCTTAGACAACCCCGCTTGGGAGAATGGATAAAGAACTACTTCTGCATAGTGGAAGTTCGGTAATATGAGAGCATTGATGGGTCTCAACCTGGTGGTCTCATCAAAGTGAGGAGAAGCAGCATATAGTGAGCGGAACCCATGATAAATCCGAGCACACATCAAGTTTGTATGAGCTTTCCAGTTAAAATTGGAGTCCATGAGGAGACCCAGATTTTTTACAGGTTTATTATATAGAGGGATATTGTACCCCAGGAGCGTTAAATCGGAAACTATAGCAGCTAGACCAAATGCCCGCTCAGGCCTAATGCCATACCCTATAGCTTGCGTTTTAGATGGATTCAGCACAAGCGCATTAGTTGCAGCCCATGCTCCGACCCTTCCTAGCGTCTCGTTGATAATTTACACTGACTCATGCTCCAGTGTACATCTGGATATCACCTGAATAAATATGGTAACTGACCTTATCAAGAACTTCCTCACGTCGTTTATAAATAGCGAGAAGAGAAGTGGGGCCAAGACCGCGCCCTGAAGGATGCCCGAACGCAAGGGTCTCTCCGAAGAATAGGCCCCACTTGACTTAACCATAAATGATCTGCCCGACAAGTAACTTGCAATAATTCCACATGCAGAGGATGAAAGGCGGAAGTGGAATTCTAGTTTCCCGATCAATATTTCATGAGGGACCGAGTCAAATGCCTTGCTGAAGTCCAGCATAATGATCGAATAATCAGCTGATCTCCTGTAGCTATGGAAAACTCGGTAATTATTATCCATCTTATCTCTCTTTCATTGCTTTTACGCAAGATCGCGAAGTTGACAAGCAAGGAGAATCTCGGGCGAGTTATAAATATGTTCACTGGTTGATCGGTTCCCCACCGTTTGACGGGACCTGCCTATCGAACACAGCACGTATAATTTCCGAGAAATGTATGGATGCGACAGCAGGATCTGGATTATTATATATCGGCACGAAGCGCGTCATATTGGATTGCATTGCAGTTACGGAAGGATTTCATTTGGGAAGGGGAAGAAAGTGTGTGGTCGAAGGATGCAAACAGTAGTTCATGGTCCGAAATACCGGGACACTGTCCAGTTGAGACGAGTTGAAAACTGGAGAGGGAGATTAGGATGTCAATGGTGGTAGCTAAGCTAGGGCCACGTATGGTGTGCGCATTATTGAGAATCAATTCCCCTTTTTCGCTCAAAAGTTCCACCAGCGCACTAGAGATCGAGGAATCCATATTGATATCGATGTTGAAGTCCCCGCCTACAATCAGATGTGCTGAACCGTTCAGCAGCACGTCCAAGAAATGAGGCAAAGTAGCCAGATCACTGTCTGTGAAGGTAGCAGCGCATCGGTATACTACAGCAAGTGTGATAGGATCGACGCCAGACTCGAAGCCTGAGACCTGGAACGCTAAGATCTCCGAGCTATTGTCCAGGAGACGGTACACAGGTTGAGATTTCAGGGTACAAGCCGCATAGATGGCAACGCCGCCTCCTCTCTTGGAGGTTCTGTCCAGCCTATGTAGTCTATATCCCGCGATCTCAAGCATCTTGGATGTATGATGTCAAAGGCACAATGTGAAGATTTATATGTGACAAAGGTTTTCCGATTTCTAGTTGCGACGCTCTCTATCAGGTTTGCTCTTTAAAGAGCTAAAGCTTTGTGCAGTAGCTCAACCTCCGTCGCATCAAGATCTTCGCTAATGTAGACACTAGTGCTGAGGCTGCTAGGGGAGTTCTGATCAAGTGATAATGGAGAGCTGCCCAATCGTTTAATATAGTGTTGGAAAAATATCTTGCAGTCTTCCTCTTTGAAGAATTTTATCAGTGATTTGGGAATGCTCACTGTGTTGGGTATTGCTGCCGCCTAAGGCTTGAAAGGCACAGCCGTCTCTATACAGTTGCTAAAAGCGGATCCCAGGCCCACACTCACGCCTAAATCGGGTAAAAACTTATCTCTGAACTTGCCAGATAAGAGAGCACCAGGTAGGTACTTAACTATGGGTGATCGCCTTTGCTACCAGCCAGGATGTCAATGTCGGCAATAGTTTTCGCCGAATTGCTAGCTGCACTATTAAGCTGGTCAACCTTATCGGTAAGAAGAGCGATTTTGTTAAGCAGTTCCCCAAGTATCGCACTTTGTTGAGGCGTTTGATCGTTAACCTTGACAGTGGGTGTATATAGTCCTATTGAGGAGGAGCGCAGAGCGGGTGATGACGCACTGGACGATGAAGCCCTGCTCGTGATGATGTAGTTCTCGGTTGTGATATTAGTTTGACTAGTGCCTATGTTGATACTGCCTGCAGCATTAACACAGTCGATTTACATGGAGCAGTGCGAGTTAACTGGCGGATAAGAGGATCCAGCCAGGGTAGCACACTGAGCAACAGAAGCCGCAGTATTCCTGGTTATGAGTGATGGTTGGCGCTGATGGGGGTTGATGTGTACTTGCTTTGCGAAAAGTGCTTTTTCAAAATCCCCATGCAGGATTTGTAGCTAGTAAAATAATCTGAGATTAATATGTTAACGCAAGCTGTGTGAGACCACAGCTTGTAACCAGAGCATTCAATACACTTTACCAAACCTTCCTGAACATATTTCTTGGGTGGGTCACCCGTTGACAGACAGCTTGCGGAAGGACCAGTTTCCTTATTTCCGAATTATGTGGAGCCTATCAGATTGGCCTGGGGTGGTTTAGCCTTGACTAAGGCGGCGCTCAGAGAAGATTTGGACCTATTGTTAGTTATAATTCCCTGAGTTGGATTCCGGGAATTTTTGGCTGACGTATTAGTTGAGAGCTTGCCCTGATGAGAGCTGCAGGTGAGAGGGTTCACCAGTATTTTAGCTGATGAGCAGCTCCGGGTCGAAGCTCTGGTAATAATTTATGAAGCTAAAGAAACAGCTTTCTTATTATCCGCAGACGTCGAACCAGTATGTTTGGTAGCCAGTGTTTTGGTGATGATTGCGCCGGATCTCGGTGATGGAATGACTCTTCAGCTGCCAGAAGTGGCTGGGTTTGATTTAGCAGAATTCTTAGCTGAGGTCTTGACTCGGGTAATTTCTGAAATGGGAATGATTGCCGGACCAGTGTGAGTTGGTGCTCTGGAACGATGTAATCCTATGACTGTATAAGGTGATGTACTTTCACCTTAATAATAATGTGAAGTGGACGTTTAGTATTCTGGTCCCAGATGCAGAATGACCAGTGACAATAACATCTTCTAAAGATCTAGAAATCTATAATATAATCATTGAATATGGGAAAACATATAATGGTAAGTATAGATCTGGAATCTATACTTGAATAAAATATGGACAAGGTGGAAATCTATATTCATATTATTATTAGTATTATCTAAATTATGATATTATGAAGTGAACGTTTAGTATGCTGCACCCATTAACAGATTGACCAGGGAAAAAATATCTTCTGAAAATCTATAAATCTATGAAATATGAGACTAGTAGTCGTTGAATAAGGAAACTCTATAATGGAAGGTATAAATCTGTAATCTAAACATGAATAAAAAAATAGAGCAATGTGGAATCTATATTGGTATTATTACTAATTTTATCATTGGGAATGTTATATATGGAAAATATATAGCCAGTTATTAAATACGGGTAAGCAGGTCCCTAATTATAATCTGCAATTGTAGGTAAAATCTAGCAGGAATGTGGGATAATTCAATAGTTCGAAGGCTGAGCTGTTTATATAACTGAGAGCAGAACTGGTTATATTAGGTGAGTATTGTTCGAACTGAGTATTGTTCGACCTGTTTCTATTAGAGGGACTATTGTTAGCGGGGAGATCAAATCCCAATCGCCAATATATTGCCTGTGAAAAGAACAAAAACCAACAATATAACAAAGATGGCATCTATATATTAAAACCAACACGGATCAATGTGATATTAATTGTTATGAGCAGAGTGCTAGATTAGATGCTTGTGATCACCTGTTGGTAATCCTGAATTTCAATGGACCATTGTCTATAATAGTGGTATGCCAAAATGATATCGTTAATATGGTGTAGTTCACTAGATTACTGCAGAAATCTGAGTGATTAAAAATACTAGCATTTTTAATTACTCATCTATGACGTGCATAGATATTGTATTTTGTACTTTGTGCACTAGAATAGAGATATTGCCAATATGATATTGCTAATATGAAAGAGTTCTCTGAATTAATAAGAAAATCCAACTGACTGATATACCATCACATAATTACTTGGCTTTGAGTTTCTTATTATCAAATTTTATAATCTGAAAATTACTTAGCTTTAAAATATAAATTATTTAGTTTTACAAGTGCTCGGCAGTTGTGTTGTACTTTGTGAATACGAAATCCAACTGGTTAAGATACTTACCTTTAAAATGCTCAGCTCTTGTGCTAAGATATATCAGCTTAATTAGTTGCGCGCGATACCAGATGGTGGAGGTGAGTCTTCAATCCCCTATCTGCACTTTAACAATACATTTACGTAAAGCTGACAGTCAGTATCCTGCTAATGTATGCTGCAATTAGAAACGTAATCACGCTACGAGTTAGCTCCTTGGTATAACTGTGACTCCAGATAGATACACTGCCGCCCAGTTTTTCCCCAGCTGGGAGTATCATATATTCAATATAAGTTGCCTGTCGCCTAGTTGCATGTTGAGCCCGCTCTAAATGATCCAAGGAGGCCTAGCCGTTGGCTAGTTTATATATCCTTCAAGGGGACCAATCCGTGAGAAACAGTGAATGCACTGATGAGGACTCCTAAGATGCCTCTGTAAGCGAACAGAAAGTTGTCCACAATTATTTAGTTTAATTAAATATTTTCAATAAAATATCCCAAATCACAAGATGGCGTACGGGACGCTGAAGTCGCGTCAGCTACTGCAAAAAATGAAATTTTTCCAAAAATGCCCAGATTTAACATGAGCATAAAACTCCAATGTATGTTTACTAAAAATAATGATATCAGGAGATTATGAGCGAGTTTACTTTGTTAGCGACTCCAAAACTTTGAGAAAAATATTAATTGTTAAAAATTACGCGGAACTTAAATTTTTCACAACTTGACAGTTCAGATACAGCGGTTAAGCAATGCAAATGGACAATAACCAACACCGAACCATTGGACATAAGTTTTGCACACATACGCAACACAGATGGACACTCAACAGCTAACACTATGAAACAGTACGCACGCATCACTGACAAAAATTGGCATTAAACACCAGTAGACTAAAGCACTTACTGAAAGCAAGCATGATGCATTACTCCGAAATTCATCACTAATAAGAAAAAAATTGTACTAGCCTATAGGCACAGAAACACCATTTAAAAAACATAAAATTTATAAATTCCGAGAAGACTTCAATAACAGATTTCTGAGTTAGAAATAGATATATGTAACAGGCTTTTCCGGCATCTACGTAACAATAAAACATAAGGCAGAGCATAAGCTCATAACACTTCTCCCACAAAACATCCTAAATCGGTTCATCAATAGCCAGAAATGAAATACGCGAATAGTAGTCACACTGCACAACAAAACTTAGAGCATAAATTTATATGGGATAACAACTCTAGTACAATTAAGAGCACCTTCACACCAAATGCTGACAGATGCGTTAACTTAACAAATAAAACTGTCCCTC